>PVJC01031139.1:0-10455 GCA_004026665.1 Murina feae | reverse complement strand
CTCTCCAGGGCTAGATCAGCCCCATCCCCAGTTTCCCTTTGCAGAGATGACTCCCAGCTCCATGCGTTATGCTCCCTTGAAATGTCTACACATAACTTGGAGTTCATCTTGAACAACTGTCTCTCAAGGAGGTGAGGGAGGTTCCAATTTTCTTTCTTCTGCTTTGCTTAACAAATTGTGTGACATTTCCTCCTGACTGTAGTTACTCACAGGCTCTCTGTGTGCATGTATTGCTCTGTTGTGTTTACTCAGTGATCAGGCTTTTTTTCCCCCTTTCTGTATTGATATGCAGGGATCTCTCTTTGTTGGTAGAGTTTTTAGTTCTCCAACATGTGCAAATGAGTTATTTTGTGCATTAAAAAGAAGTCAAGGAAAAGGAGATGTGACCATTCTCTAGAGAAGAGATATGGCATCCACAGCAAAGCATCCTTACACAGAAAGCAAAAGTTTGGAGCCAGAGAAGACCAGGAGAAATATAGGGGTTCCCCCTCTCCCCCAAAACACAGACACACTTGAATTCCTAGAATTGTTCAGAGTGACTCTGAGTTTCCAGTTTTGAAATTGGAATCAATTTATTAAGACCTTCTTATATTAGCTTACATCTGGGACAAATACATAAACTATTAATTTTTTACATAATTGGGATCAACCTGCATGGATTGTTGATTTTAACATTTTTTTGCTTTAAGGAACATTTGTGTAATATTTTTCCATGTTATGGAACATTTTTAAAACATCAGTTTTGATGGCTATGATAATATTGAATGGATACAGAAAAGTTTATTTAAGTCTTTTTTTGCTTTTATAGATATTTCAATGAGTAGCTCTTTTTAAAAAGCAACACCTTTTATTTGCAAATAATTTCAAACCTACAGAAAATTTGCCACAGTAATACAAAGAATAGACATATACCCTCTGCCTATTCACCTATTAACATCTTGTCTCATTAGCATTATCCTTGGTTCTTTGTTGTGGGGTACTTTCTACCTACTTAGGTCAGAGTGCAGTTGGGAATTAGCTGACAATAGCTAGATTCATGGGAGAAAAGACCAGGTTTATTTACGTGCATGTGGGAGTACACATAACAGTTTATTTAGCAGTTTAATAAGAGGAAAAGGGGGTGGTTAAGAGCTTCAGTGGGAAAGTATGGAAGATTTTACTGGGCTTTCTCATCCTGCTGCAAATGGGCAGTCTCTTTCCTGGCTGGAAATGCCCCTGGAGTGAAATTTATGACAGCCAAGTTCTTATCTCCAATGTCTGTTTCCTCCCAAACAGGAAACTCCCTTGGGGAGGGTTAATGAGAGCTGTATTTTCAGGGGCCTCTGCTTTAGTGAGATAAGGGGAGATCAAAGAAGATCTCTCTCTTTATATCTATACTAGAGACCCAGTGCACAAATTCGTGCACAGGTGGGGTCCCTTGGCCTGGCTGGCAATCAGGGCCGATCTGGGCAGCTGGCTGGGGGGAGGGACTGTGGGAGGTTGGCTATGGGAGTGCACTGACCACCAGGGGGCAGCTTCTGTGTTGATCATCTGCCACCTGGTGGTCAGTGAGTGTCATAGCAACCGGTTGTTCGGTCGACTGGTCATAATGGTCACTTAGGCTTTTATAAATATAGACAGATATATCTAGATACTTAGATATAGATAGATGTAGATGGATAGATATATATTTTTTAACGCAAAGAAATGTATATTTTTCTGAACCATTTCTTCCCACCATATTTACTCCTAATATTTCAGTGTGTATGAACTGTTAAAAAGCTAAACAGAGGCATAATAAAAATTTTAAGAGTTTAGTTGAGCAAAAACTGATTTTGTTTGTGTACTATGTCCTCATGTTTGTTTTCAGATCATGTATTCTGACTAGAATAGTACATTAGTGTTATTGTGTCCTCAGGAGATCACATCTGGAGGTGCACAATGTGTGTGCCATCTGCCCTTCTTTCCTGATGTTAATTTTGATCTCCTGGTCAGGGTGTTGTGTGGGTGGTTCACATTATGATTAGTTGTTTTTTTCTCTTTTTACCATTCAGCCATCTGTGAGATAGCACCTTTTAGATCAGATTCTAATCCTGTTAATTGTTTTTGAGGTTTTGTTATCTGCCTGTGAACAGTTGGCTACAATTATATAGACTAACATTTCAATTTTTCTTCCCTTTCTGACATGAAGCCATTAAGGCCAAGCCTGCCCTTTTTTCCTGCAAACGCAAGCTATACAACATGATAAAAATTTCACAAAAATCGCTACAACAATTTAGGTATGGGCAATCTTCATGCCTATTGCATGGGCCACTCATAAAGTTCACTGAACACGTGATGGCATCACCAGAGACAGTCATACTTCAAAAGATGCTTCAAACTCAACATCTGCAAATCACTGGCTGTTCTCAGGACTCAGAAACTGGATTTATAGTCTGCTCTAGCTATTAACCTTTGCTTTTGTTTTGTTTCTAAAGTAATGCCTCTTACTAAATACTTGATTGCTTGAACCAGACAAGTAACTTTGATACAGAGACCACACCTATATCACCACTGTAAGGATTCAGAATATGTCACATTGGCTATTGATTATGTTGAATTAGAGGTACTTGTGAAACAGCCAGTGCTAGAAGGACACTCTGACCTTCCTTGGTCCCCCCTAAAAATAGGAGATAAATCTTATCACTAGAGACAGGGAATTTATAACCAAGAATTTATAACCAAATCTTGCTACTTTTTCACCATTTTATTACCCTAAGCTTAAACCCCTTGTCTTGTTAATTTTCCACAAATATATTGTTTCTTTGTCTAAAATGTATGAAGCTTCCTGCTTTGGTCACTTCCTTGAATCTCATATCTTTGTGGGGTTCACATATGTACATACATAAATAAATTGTTTTTCTCCAGTTGATCTGTCCTTTATTATGAGCAGGGTGGCTCTCAGCCAAAAACCTAGAAAGGTAGAGGAAATTATTTTTCCTCTCCTATACTGTCTCCTGAAATAGACACAGCTATTTAACTGAACTCACCTATTATCGGGACGAAGAAACTGGTTCAGTGAAATGGAGAAATATACCAACTCAGCTTCTGGACTGTGAAACTTATTGGAGATTACTGTATTTTTTCTGTGTATAAGACTCCCCCATGTATAAGACACCCCCCACTTTTCCAACCCAAAATTAAGAAATCAATATTTTAGACCTAAAACAGAACACATTTTTATCTAATAACTAGAGGCCTGGTGCACAAAATTCGTGCATGGGTAGGGTCCCTAAGTCTGGCTGGTGATCAGGACCAATCAGGGCCTTCCAGTTGCTGGTTTGAGGCTTCCATCGTTCCACACCATCCCCTAGTGGTTAGCGCACATCATAGCAAGCGATCGAACTCCCAATCTCCTAGTAGAAATCCTGAGGGGACACTTTGCATATTAGCCTTATATGTAGACAAGAGGCCCAATGCATGAACTTCATGCAAGGATAGGCCTCGTTTTCAGGGCCTTTGCAGCCTGGCTGTCAGGGCCCTCACAGCCCCAGCTTCCTCACAGCCCCGGCTACCTCATGACCCCGTCCCCCACCTGCACCCACCTTGGCCTGGCACTGCCCATGTCTGCTGCCACACACCCCTGACTCCCAGTTCTACAGAGCCCTCCAATCGATCACCCCACAGAGGGTAGCCTGGGCCTCCTTCTTTGGGGCAATCACAGAGCCATCCAGTTGATCGCCCCACTGGCCAGTGGCCTGGGCCTCCCTCTGTGGGGCGACCATGGGGGACCAATCACATCACACCTGCCTTGGCTGGCCTGGCACAAGTGCATTTCATAGCATGGTTGTCTGGACGGTTGTTCCGCTGTTTGGCCATTTGGTTGGTTTGCATATTACAATTTTATTATAGATTACCGCAGGTAATGTTTATATAGCAGTACTATGATATTATGCAGCATATCAGTTTATTCAGCCTCTGTTGCATCACTGCTCTCTTCTTCATCACCATTAGTTCCAGACATACCAATTTCTTCAACTTCTATTGTATCAGTGCTGTCTTCTGAGTCAGTCCATATATGTAAGATCATCTTTATAAACTGGTGGCATTTTCTGAGCTAACTTTGTTTGTATTCTCATAGCCAACCCTTCTCTCCACATGAAATTGAAGCACCATTTGCCTCACCTATAAAATCAACAATGTTCATTTTGCTTGCAAATATTCTTGCCTGACATTGAATAGACTTATGATACACATAAGCCACTCGGGACTGCTCCATAACCCAAGTTTTAAGCCTCTACTCCAAGTTTGCCCATTTTGCTGGTTTTCCTCTAAAGGCCTTCTTTTTTGGCATCTAAAAGAGTTGTTCTTCCTGTTTTCTCCACTGTCTGACCATACACTCAGTGGAAGGAGGTCCAAATTGTCTCTCTGCGGCTCTTTTCCATGTTCTTGTGCATAGTTGATTACATTCCGTTTGAAGTTTGCAAAGTAAGACAATCTCTTACTGGTACTTATCTTTTTATATTTGACATCTTTATGGGCTCAGAACTCTCGGGTCCCTGTTGCATCTGCGCATTCTCCACCTCCACCTCCAATTACTGCATCAGTTGAAGTCAGTAACAATAAGACTTGTGATTGGAGGACGCCTGTTTAACAAGGTTTGGGCAGCTACACACCTGCACAGCTCCCTCCTTGGCTGACTTCTGTGTATAAGATGTCCTTCGGTTTTCAGTCTAACGATTTTACAAAATAATAGCATCTTATACACGGAAAAATAGGGTATTTTTTAGGAAAAAGCAGCCATAGGAGAAGCTCTGAAAACAGAGTTGAATTTACTGTTTTGTGAGGGAAGTCTCCATTGGTCAGCGCTGCCCTCTCTGTACTAGGAAGAGAGAGATAACTCTAAATAACAAGTTTGCATAACAATCTTACCTATTTACTGTGTTTTTACGATAACATCCTATAACTGGCCTCTCCATTCCCCAACATTTTATATTGTCTTTGGCTGAAAATTGTACTTAAGTTGGTGGCTTGGGCCCTTTTGGGGAGTTTTACTCAGTTTTCCTGGGTATAACCTATGTATATATGAGGCATATATATTAATAAACTTCTGTTTGTTTTCCTCTAGTTAACCATCTTTTATTAAAGGGGTTTATTCTTAGCCACAGAACTTAGAAGGGTTGAAGGAAAATTGTTTTTCCTCCCCTACAGTGGGAAGACATCACTGGACCATGCAAATGTTCTGCTATTCATCAATTTTTTTCCTTTTAAATGTAGCATTTATTGATAAATTTTGCCTGAACCAACTAATACTGTTTTGGCTGAAAAATGAAGATTTTTTTTTCAATCCAAGTATTCTTTTCACACTTATAAGTCATCACTTTTTTTTTTTATCCTCACCTAAGGATATGTTCTTATTGATTTTAGAGAGAGAGGAAGAGAGATGAGAGAGAGAAAGATTGATTGGCTGCCTGTGTCCCAACCAGGAATTGAAAATGTGCCCTGGATATGTGTCCTGATCAGGAATCAATCCCACAACCTTTAGGTGTATGGGACAATGCTCTAACCAGGTGAGCCACCTGACCAGGGCGACAGGTCAGCACTTCTTACAACTGCAGTGCATGAAATTGTGCTTCTTTCCACCCTCATTAGTACCTATTATCTTTCCAACTTAATAGATTATAAAGTATATTGTATCTTTTTGTGTTTCCTAGATTTTAATAGGTTTATTATTTTGCTAGTTTGTTATTTGCATTTAAATTTTATTTATACTTTTAAATTAGATTCACATATTTTTTATATTGAGTCAGATGTATCTACCTTTTCCTTTGTGATTTTTTCCTTTGAAATAATACTTAGAAAGGCTAATAAATTATGTACTAATTATTTCAGTGTTGGTTACACTCATGCTGCCCATATTAAAAGAGGTTAATTTTTGTGCAAGAGAAGGAATAAGAGAGAATGACAATTAGTTCCAAAGATAATTTCATAAGAGTAACAGTTATTAATATTGAAACTTTTAAAGAAAAAGATTGTGTGTGCATTTCTAAGAACTCTTTTAATATGAGGATCATTCACAACCCTTTCCCTCAGGGTCAGGTATAGTTGAAAGGTTTTTACAAAAGACCCAATGGGGTAAAGACGCCCTCTAGTGGAAGTTTAGGTCCTTTCTACAATCAAGCTGAAAGGAGAAAAATCTATCCATTGTTTTATAAAATGCTCCACATAAGCAATTGCAGTGTGGGGCTTTTGCTTTCTTTCTAAACAACAAAATCAGTAACAGAGTTAGGAAATTAATTCCATTATATGAGGAATTATATATACATATTAATGTTCATCTTGAATGGCTGTTATTTAATTATTTCTAAGGTGCATTATCCTATAAATAGGAAAAACCAAATTGTCATGATCAACAAAGTCCCTTGTTTTCCCTTTGATAAAAAATCGAACACTCTGTATTGATAAGTAAATATATTCTTTCTCACACAAGCAAATATTTTTTCCAAGTTGAAACTTTATTTTTCTAATGTACAAATAGAAGATCACAGTCCACTTTTTATGGTTTCTAAACACAACTGATGATTTCCGTAAGATGCTGCTGACCTTCACAGAGCAGGACCTGATCTTCTGTGAAAGCCCACCCTGCCTTCCTTCTGACCCACCGAATTAATGTCTTTTTAGAAGTCTTGTCAGATGTTGTCTTTGTTGGCCTCTCCGAGTTGCTGCCTCATTTGAAAGACTTCATTTTCTAATTGTACAATAGTCCTCTCAATCTCATAATTCTTACTGACCAGGGACACCAAATTTGACTCCATTTCTCTTCATTTAGATCCAGCTGTGAGTTGCATGTTCTTCCGCTGCCAGTTTAAATCTTGAATATGCTCCCTTAATTTCTAGAGCTCTTTCTGTACATGTTCAGTTATATGGACTAGATTTTCATTATATACTTTCCAAGCATTGCATCCGTGCTGTGACATTAGTTCTAGACTCTCAATTCAAACCGCTTGATGCTCTAACTGAGCCAGAGAATCGGTTACACATTCTTGCCAGGCCTTAATGTCATTTTTCTGACCTGAGGAAGGGGCTGGAAGTTCATATCGCCTCATACTGAGCAATTCACTTGGTTGTCGGGCAGCCAGTCTTTCCAATTCATTTTTCATTATGCCTGTCTCAAAAGCAGAATAATCTGGGCCGTCAGGTAGCTCAGGTGGTTCTTAGTAGGTTGGTATCTGAGAGTTTCCACCTCCAGCAGTGCCACAGCTACTTTCTGCACTCCAGGTGCTTCGTGACCTTGGTCAAAATACAGCAGTGCATCCACCTCAGCCTCTCCAGCCACCAAACTTGTGCCCACCATTCATGTTTACCTGAGTTTTCTCTCATACAAGTAAATATTGATTTCTTGTGTAAGTAAATGTTTATTTGTTCAATAGATAATCAATTTTCAGAATTTGCTTTAATTTTATAAAAGAAAATAATTTGAAAGTTATCAAAAGATCTATGATAAATACCTAGAAAAAGAAGACATTGACAGAAATGTTTATTTTATGACTTTCTATGTCAATATGTTTGGAAAAGAGGCAAAAGGATAATGGAATTGAGTGCATAGTGTTGATTTTTTTGTGTGTGGGGAGGTTATACCACTCAGAGGCTAGCTGAGGGTCTTGTTCTTAGTGAAAATCAATAAACACTATTGATTTGAGGTGAGATAAGTTATTTCCTAACAGTTTAAATAAAATCTCTTCTCTTTGGGGTGAATTATTAAAATGACTGACATGATAAAATATTTGAAAAATGCAAAAATCCTTAGTTACATTGATTTAAAATTACACCCTAGCCAGTTTGTCTCAGAGGATAGAGCATCAACTTATGGACCAAAATGCCCCAGGTTCGATTCTGGTCAAGGGCAAGTACCTTGGTTACAGGTTCCTCTCCAGCCTGGGCCCTGGTAAGGGCTTGGGCAGGAGGCAGCCAATAGGTGTGTTTCTTTCACATCGATGTTTCTCTCTGTCTTTCCCTCTCTCTTCCACTTTCCCTAAAAATCAATAGAAAAATATCCTTGAGTGAGGATTAACAAATAAATAAATAAAACTGATGAATTGTTTATTTTAAAAAATAAAGTAATCCTGTAAAGCTCACACATATAGTCTTTTGTATATGATGAAAAAGAATGCTGAAGTACAATGGTGAAAGGATGGTCTTTTCAACAAATGGTTATGGGCTAATTGAATGCTAATCTGGACAAAAAATGAATCTAAGCTTCTACCTCACACCATAAAGAAAAATCAATTCCAAGTGCAGTGCAGATCTAAATGTGAAAAATAAGACAGCAACACTTCTCATAAGAAACATAGTCACCTCAAGGATAGCAAATATTTCTCAAACTAAAGACACAGAGCACTAACCTCAAAGGGAAAGTTGCTAAGTTGTACTAAATGAAAATTAAGAACGTTTCTACATAAAAGGCACCATTAAGAAAGAAACCAAGATGGCGGCATAGGTAAACACCAGAATTGCGGTCGTGCACAACAATTTTAAAACAACAACGAAAAGAAAAAACGGACACCAACCAGACCCACAGGAAGGCTGGCTGAGTGGAAATTCTACAACAAGAAAGAGACTGAGACTCAGAGGAGGTGCAGAAGTAAAGTGCAGAGGTATGGAGGCGCGTGCTAAGAGGCTCGTGGAAAGGGCTGGCAGCATTTCATACTGGAGGGAGGCACAAGCTCCCGACGGCTCTGAACTCCAGTTCCAGGCGAGTTTCTGGGGACTCAGAACCATACGGGGAGGAGCTGGACTGTCGGGCACCGTTGGGCACTGGGAGGAACTCCAGAACAGATTGAGACCAGGTGCCTCTTAGGGCAGCGCTGAGAATTGGCCAGAGCTGTTTGCTCCGCCCTGTAGACACCCCGAGACCCCGCCGCACCCAAGCTGTGCCCAGAGGCTTTTGCATATAAAAGGCTGAGTAGCTTCAGGCAAAGGCTAAAATAGCGCCGCCTTGGAGATACCAGAGCCAGCATACCCAGGGGTCAGAGTGGTACTATTATAAATATATTGCCAGATTCATAAGGGACACACTCAAGGGGCAGACTCCCGTGAGCACCAAAGCCCCACTGAAACAACTCTTGCCCCATAAGGGTGTCTCCAGCACAGAAGTTCTCCCACCATAGACACAGCTGACTCTCATAACCAAGTGGCTTGAAGGTTAATTCCTCTCAGTGATCACCTAACACAGAAAGCCACTCTATCAACCCAGGAAAGCAGCCAAAATGTGGAGACAAAGAAACAGATCACAAATGACAGAAAAGGAGGAAAGCAAATGACAAGATATAGAGTTCAAAACCACGGTTATAAGGTTTTTCAAAAACTTTCTAGAAACTGCTGATAAACTTAGTCAGACCCTCAATAAATCTAGCGAGACCCTCGAGGATATGAAAAAGGACCAACTAGAAATTAAGCATACTCTCACTAAAATAAAGAATATGATACAAAGATCCAACAACAGATTAGAGGAACTCAAGAATCAAGTCAAAGAATTGAAATATGAAGAAGCAAAAAACACCCAACCAGAAAAGCAAAAAGAAAAAAGAATCCAAAAATATGAAGACAGTGTAAGGAGTCTCTGGGACAACTTCAAGCGTACCAACATCAGAATTATAGGGGTGCCAGAAGAGGAGAGAGAGCAAGAGATTGAAAACCTATTTGAAGAAATAATAACAGAAAACTTCTCTCACCTGGTGAAAGAAATAGACTTCCAAGTCCAGGAAGTACAGAGAATCCCAAACAAAAGAAATCCAAAGAGGACCACATCAAGACACATCATAATTAAAATGCCAAGGGCAAAAGACAAGGAGAGAATCTTAAAAGCTACAAGAGAAAAGCAGTCAGTTACCTACAAGGGGGCACCTATATGACTGTCAGCTGATTTCTCAACAGAAACTTTGCAGGCTAGAAGGGAGTGGCAAGAAATATTCAAAGTGATGAATAGCAAGAACCTACAGCCAAAATTACTTTACCCAGCAAAGCTATCATTCAGAATTGAAGGTCCAATAAAGAGCTTCACAGACAAAAAAAAGCTAAAGGAGTTCATCACCACCCAACCAGTATTATATGAAATGCTGAAGGGTATCCTTTGAGAAGAAGAAGAAGAAAAAGTAAAGATAAAAATTATGAGTAACAAATACATATCTATCAACAAGTGAACCTAAAAATCAAGTGAATAAAAAAAGCTGATAAACAGAATAAACTGGTGAATAGAATAGAATCAGAGGCATAGAAAAGGAGTGGACTGAAAATTTTCCGGGGGGCAAAGGGTGTTGGGCGTGTGGGAAGAGACTGGACAATAATCGTACACCTATGGATGAGGACAGTGGTGGGGAGTAAGGGCAGAGGGTGGGATGGGAACTGGGAGGAGGGAAGCTATCAGGAGAAAAAAAGGAACAACTGTAATAACTGAACAATAAAGATTTTTTTAAAAAAAGACACCATTAAGAGCAAAGG
>PVJC01031138.1:0-20720 GCA_004026665.1 Murina feae | reverse complement strand
CACTGATCTGCTGCCTTCTGCATGCCCTCTCATTGGGGATCAAGCCTGCAAAATGGGCATGTGCCCTGATCAGGAATTGAACTTCAGCCTCCTAGTTCATGGGTTGATGCTCAACCACTGAGCCATACTGGCTGGGCTGTGATACATATTTTTAAATGTACAGTCTCTAGCCCTGTCCTGTGTGGCTCAGTTGGTTGGAGTGTCTCTCATACATTGAAGAGTCTCTGGTTTGATTCCCGGTCAAGGAACATACATACCTAGGCTGTAGCTTCAGTCCCAGTCTGGGCATGTACAGAGGCAACTAATCAGTGTTTTTCTCTCATATTTATGTTTTTTTCTCTCTCTGTCTTTTCTCCCGCTCTCTCTGGAATCAATAAATATATATATATATTTATATTTATATATATATATATATATATATATATATATATATATATATATATATCTCCTCAGGTGAAGATTTAAAAATTATAATAAGAATAAATAAATATTTTAATGTACTCTGAGATCACAAGGAGTGAGAATTGCTAAGAAAAAACACACAACTCCATTCATGTTTCCATCCACAAGGAGAAGGGAAGAGGAAATAAATTGTTAGAAAAATATTAATTTTATTTGACTTTGGGCTTTGTACCAGTCTGGATCCTTTCATCTATTTCTGAGTACCCATTTGAAAAAAACAAGTAAACTTGCAAACTATATATTAGACTATATCCAGAAAAGGACAGTCAAGGTAAAAGAGCAGAGAAAGTCATTGTCCATTCAATGAAAGATTAAAAAAACTTGAAATGCATTGTCTAGGAGACAAGACTAATGAAAGATAGTATGCTGAAGGTGTTTGAGCACAGCATATTAGGGAAAACAAGTGAAATTATTTTTAGTTGCTTCAGAAAATGAAATTAGAACAATGAATAAAAGTTATTGAAAGACAGACTTTTAACTCCATTTAAGTCAAGACTGTGTAATAATTTAGCATAGGATGGGCTGCCTTGTTAGTGAGTTCTTATATGCATATCTAAGCATACACTGGAGGACTTAGCTAGAATGATGTAGAAGAGAAATGTACATTAAGTGGAGGTTAAATTAGTTCATCTTTAAGGTCCTGTCCCGTTCTTTGATTTTTATATTGTATTTATTGTTCTAGGATAGTTGTTTTTCTCTCAGCAAATTACAGCACTATTGTTACCAAGAAATGAAAAATTGGGGGGTAGGGTAGGTGGGGGAAGGTATAGGAAGGATAAATGGTGATGGAAGGAGACTTGACTTGAACAGAATACAGTGTAAAGTTGTGATATTTAACTCTTTCATTCACCTTAATTTTTTTAGCTAGCCTCTAAGCTCGGGAAGCAGTGGACTCCATTAATAATCCTGGCCAACTCGCGTAGTGGAACTAACATGGGAGATGGACTACTGGGAGAATTCAGGACCCTTCTAAACCCAGTCCAGGTATCTAAAGAGAAAACCTTCCTTTCTGTGTTAATCTTTTCATTTTAGCTTTTCATTTTCCCTAAATTATAATGGTTATTAATGCTTTCAACCAGTATTCACCTGATTGTAGGAAAGAATAATAATTATAAAAGTATCAAACTGTTCTATTATATTGAAACAGGAACTCATGGTGAAGGTATAAAATGGTACAGCCATATTAGATAACAGTTTGGAGGTTTCTTAAAATTTAAACATATAGCCTGGCCGATGTGGCTCAGTGGTTGAGCGTTGACCTATGAACCAGGAGGTCACGGTTTGATTCTTGATCAGAGCACATGCCCGGGTTCAGTCTACCCAAGGAAAATGAAAACATGTTTCATAAAGACTTTAATGCAAATATTCATACAGCATTATAGCCAAAAAGTAGAAACAGCCCAATTGTCCAAGAAGCCAGATGCCAGGGGCCCATAGTGTATGATCTGATGTATGATCTACCCGGAAAGGCAAATCTGTAGAAACAGTACATTCACGGTCCCCTGAGGTAGGAAATCAGAAGGGATCTTCTCAGAGCAACCAAGGTTCTAAAGTGCTGTTGCACAGCTCAGTAAACTTCCTAACAGTCGTGGAATTGTTCACTTGAAATGGGTGAATTTCATTAGGTGTAAATTATACCTCAGTTAAAAAATAAGGATGAAATGATTGCGCCATTGAAATGGAGGTTACGTGCTAGTAGCTTCTGCTTTGAAAAACTAAACAACCCATTGTGCAGCTCTCAGAGATGCACTGATGTTGTTCCTTCCAATGTGTATTTTTCCCTCTCAACATTATACATTAAGTAAAAGGATGTAAACAAAAAGAAAAGTCTAACATAGAGCCTGGCATATTATTATGGATCAGTGCATTGCAGCCAGTCTTTTACTTAACCATGTCTATACCATCTCGAGGGATGTCATGCTGACAAGTGGAGGACAGTGTTGGATAAAAATAATTGTTTTCTTTCATTTTTAGGTTTTTGATGTAACTAAAACTCCCCCCATCAAAGCCCTGCAACTTTGTACTCTTCTTCCTTATCACTCAGCTCGAGTACTTGTTTGTGGAGGGGATGGAACTGTGGGATGGGTCCTGGATGCCATTGATGAAATGAAAATTAAGGTACCAACCTCTAAGATCTGAGTGAGAAGTCATATATATGTTAGGCTGAGTACTTGCCTTTCACATGAGCACTAAGATAATTATACAAGATTTTTGGTTATATTTTTTATTTGCAGATGAATATGAAAAGACTACCAATTTTGTATATTATGATTAAGCAATTAGCATAAACATTAGCAAAACAACATTCAGTTGTTATATTCGTATCGTTATTGCTTTCGTCGTTAAGTTTTATCAAATGTTATTACTGTACAAATAGAAGAGAAAAATCTAAACTCTATCTTCCATGTTCTAGGGGCAAGAAAAATACATCCCACAAGTTGCAGTCTTGCCTCTGGGAACAGGCAATGATCTGTCCAATACATTGGGCTGGGGCACGAGTTACACGGGTGAAATCCCAGTTGCCCAGGTCTTAAGAAATGTGATGGAAGCAGATGGAATTACACTGGACAGGTAAGTTACACTTCCCCCAAAAAAGCTGTACTAATACATAGATGATGGTGTTTTATTTTGTTGCTGTAATATTTTCTTGTTATATAAGGACTAGAGTCACAAGTTAGGCTGAATACTTATCTCAAAATTTGCATACTTACAGGTGTGCTTATTTTTTCAAATGCTATTGTATTTTTTTAATATTTGAATTGATTTTAGAGAGGAAGGGAGAAGGAGAGAGAGATAGAAACATCAATGATGAGAGAGTATCATTGATCGGCTGCCTCCTGCACGCCCCCTACTAGGGATCGAGCCCACAACCAGTGCGTGTGCCCTTGACCAGAATCAAACCTGGAACCTTCCAGTCCTAAGTCGAATACTCTAGTCACTGATTCTAACCAGCTAGAGCTCAAATGCTATTTTTTTTTAAATTTTTTTAAAACACATATTTTATTGATTTTTCACAGAGAGGAAGAGAGAGGGATAAAGAGCTAGAAACATCGATGAGAGAGAAACATCGATCAGCTGCCCCCTGCACACTCTCTACTGGGAATGTGCTGGCAACCAAGGTACATGCCCTTGGCCGGAATCGAACCTGGGGCCCTTGAGTCCGCAGGCCGACGCTCTGTCCACTGAGCCAAACCGGCTAGGGCTCAAATGCTATTTTAATAGAAGGACTTCATCGCCCAGGCATCCAGAGTTGATTGCTATAATTGTAGTTAATTGGCAGTCAGTTTGGAAATAATCATGAATTTTTTTAACTTTTCTGTTTTTCAGATGGAAAGTTCAAGTAACAAATAAAGGATACTACAACCTGAGAAAACCCAAGGTATGTGGTGGTTTTTTTTATTAGTGATCTCAGAAAGGAAGAGAGAGAGAGAACATCAATGAAGTGAATCACCCATCGGCTGCCTCCAGCACCTCTCCCTTAACTGGGCATTTGCTCTGACTGGAATCAGACCATGACCTCCTGGTTCATAAGGTAATGCTCAGCCATTGAGCCACACTGGCCAGGCAACCCAAGGTCTGTTTTTAGGGCTTCAGTTGGGAGTACTTTCAGCAAACATGATGGAGAGCCTCCACAGTATGAGATGCAGCACTGGGACAGAGGGCTCCCCTGTAGGGAGCTGCTTATGGAGCAGAACAGACCATGTGCTTGGGAAGTCAGGCACAGCTCCCAGGTTGTACAGAGTGCTGTGGGCGGGAGCAGTGCAAGCTGCTTAGTTCTGCCCTGGAAGCTTAGACAGGGGAAGGAAGCCACATGTGTGTTGATCCTTAAAAGGTAAATATAATTTAGATCAACAGAGAAAGAATCAGTACTTTCCAGGCAGAAGAATAGAGACCGGAGGGTACAAATCATAGTTAGCAAATCAGACAGAGAGCAGATCTGTATTTTTAAAAAGATGATCTGGCTCTCACCGATCACCGTCACCCATGCATGGGCCATTCCTCACCTCTCCTCTCCTGCCCAAGTCTGGGGACCAGAACAAGAAGCCAGGACCGTGTCCCACACAAGCTAATGGCTCTCAACTGCCACAACCCTGGTGGCTTCAATTGCAAAGATGAAAAAGAATTTAGAAACTTTCTTCTTTGGCTTGAAGACCAGAAAATCAGACACTACAAGACTGAAGACAGAGGTAACTTAAGAGACATCCAAAGCAGTGACTGACCTAGGTTCTTTGAAAAGCATCTCACAAATGTTAGCTGTCCTTTCAAGACTCAAGACTGACAAGAAGCAGTTGGCTGGCTTCTTGGTTTAGCTGTTAGACTTGAATGTGGAGATAATGCTGCAAAACACAGGGACTCGGTTGCTGATAATACAAAAAATACCAGCAATGCAGCTAAAAATGCAGAGCCATTGATCAGTTGGGGTGTAAACGATCCCGATTTTACAGCTGGTGGAATGACTTTGACCTTCAGATGCAGTGTCTTGATGATTACTTGGTAATGCTTGATGTAACTCCCATTCTTGCCCAGGAGCCTGACACAGGATGCCGCTGCTAAGCATCACACAAAGGGGGAGGGGGTTACCTGTCGCTTTAGATAAGCAGATTCTTGGCTTTGACACAGGAGATGCAGTTCTTAATTCGACTGCTACACAGGGAAGAGCTCAAAGAGCCAGAGACACAAATTAATGAAGCCATAGTAGCTGTTCAGACAGTTATTGCCGATCCAAAGACAGACCACAGATTGGAGGAAGTGAAATATGAACATTTTAAGATGTCAGCCTCTCACCTACTTGGTATATAGTTTGGAACTATGTATGGCCTGATATGTCTTTCAAAATTAAAGAATCCCAGAAAATCGACTATTTTGAAGTAGAATTAACCAAGACTTGGCATCCAACTGGTACTACGGGAAGAGAAAAAATATGTATTTACTACTAGATTTCTAGTTTTCATGACTGGTTGCATGGAAATGACATTAATATAGGAAAAATAGTGTTTCGGGTTTGCATAGGAAGAAAATGAATTAGATTTTGAGCTTCTCAACCTTGAGGCCATGGTGCACTGAACAAGAAGCTGGACATTCAGGCTTATTAGGAACAAGACAAGAGTTGGAGATATAAGCTGAGGAATCCAGGCTGGGCCGGGAGGTCAGATAAACTACAGGAGTGCTAGGAGCCTGGGTTGAGACTGATAGAAGCAAATGTAACAGGAACACAGGAGTGGAGAGCCCAGGTGCAAGAGCCACTCTACTCGATGATATCTGAGATGTAGCATATTAAACAGAAATGGAATGGAAACTCACATCTATAATTATCAGCCTTTGAACTGAAGCTTTCTTTTTTTTTTAATATATATTTTATTGATTTTTTACAGAGAGGAAGGGAGAGGGGTAGAGATTAGAAACATCGATCAGCTGCCTCCTGCACAGCTCCCCCTGAGGATGTGCCTGCAACCAAGGTACATGCCCTTGACCGGAATCGAACCTGGGACCTTGCAGTCCAGAGGCCGACGCTCTATCCACTGAGCCAAACCAGTCAGGGCTGAAGCTTTCTTTCTAAACATGCTGGATAGCATAAAATAGCTCTATGTGGACAGGAAATGCAGGGACTCAGTTAAAAAACAGATTTACATCCTATATAATAAAGGGTAATATGCAAATTGACCCTAACAGCAGAACGACTGGGAATGACTGGTCATTATGACACACATTGAGCACCAGGGGCAGACACTCGATATAGGAGCTGCCCCCTGGTGGTCAGTGTGCTCCCACAGGGAGAGGTCTGCTCAGCCACAAGCCAGGCTGATGGCTGCCAGCACAGCAGTGGTGGTGGGAGCCTCTCCTGCCTCCTTAGCAGTGCTAAGAATGTCTGACTGCAGCTTAGGCCTGCTCCTCGCTGGCAAGTGGACGTCCCCCGAGGGCTCCCGGGCTGCCAGAGGGATGTCTGACTGCCAGCTTAGGCCCGATCACCTAGGGAGCGGGCCTAAGCCAGCAGGTAGACATCCACTGAGGGTTGGGACTTCCCCCGGGTGCACAAATTTTGTGCACTGGGCCTCTAGTATTGAATACATGACACAAGCTTAGACTGAAGCAAATCTCTTGCTAAATCTTACCCTTTTCCATAGGAATTCACAATGAACAACTACTTTTCTGTTGGACCTGACGCTCTCATGGCTCTCAATTTTCACGCTCATCGCGAGAAGGCACCATCTCTGTTTTCTAGCAGAATTCTTAATAAGGTGTGTTGGATAAAATAACATTTCCTGCTTACACCGAAGGTACAGTAAAAATCAATAGTTCCTTATATCTAGCACCCTTTCAAGTAGATTCAGACATGACTAACTTAGGGAAACACTGGCTTGCTCTGTTCTGTGTTAGACTGTCAAATTATATCTTTAAGTGTATTTGAATAAAGTATTTTATAACTATGACAAAAATTTTTAATTTAAAGTTGGAATGTTTTATAGCATATTTTGCTTAGAGGCTTCGAGTATCCAAAAGCTTATCTTAAATGGCAACTGATAATGGAAAGAAATTTTAGGCAGGATACATTTTAGGTGAATTGGTTAATGGAAAAATAGATTCCACTGCTTGTAAAAAAAACTGGGAAAGGCAGGTAAGGTAAGAGAAGGAGCACTTTTAACCACAAGCATCACTCTGGTTTCTAGTACAGGTGATTCTTTTGGTAGAAGTTCGGTCTTGGAGTTTTTTTAATGACTGTTGGTGACTAAGCAATAGGATATGAAAAATAAATGCAAAACAGTTCTTTTCCTGGTTCTGTTTTACAAATATTTCAGATTTACAAATAGTTTTCTTTTATTAATGTAGGTACTAAGGCAGTAAGTACTGCTGTTTATATCATTGGTAATTAACTACATTTTTAGTGCTTCTAATCAACTTTGTACTCTTTTTATATTCAAAAGCGATTATAAAATATTCTTAGATTTATCTGTATTACTTTCCTTAAGTAACCTGAAATTCTAGAAAAAGGTGGAATTTTTTAATTTTAATGTAGTATTTCTTTGTAAAATGTAGCTTTGTTGTTGTAGTTGTTGTTAATCCTCACTCACCCAGGGATATTTTTTCTATTGGTTTTTTAGAGAAAATGGAAAGTAAGGAGGGAGGGGGAAAGTGAGAAAGAAATATCGATGTGAGGGAGACACATTGATTGGTTGCCTTCCACATGCCTCAGCCAGGGCCAGGATCAAACCTGCAACCCAGGTATGTGCCCTTGACCAGGAATCAAACCCAAGACACTGCCATAGCCGGTTTGGCTCAGTGGGTACAGTTTTGGCCTGTGGACTGACTCTGGTCAACAGCACATGCCTTGGTTGCCAGCCTGATTCTAGGCCAGTCAGGGAGCATGCAAGAAGCATCAAGTTGATGTGTCTCCCCCCAACTCCCTAAAAATCAATGGGAAAATATTCCTAGGTGAGGAGTAACCCCCAAAAACATGTTTTAAAAAAAGTGAAAAGAAAAAGAAAGCCCCAAGACACTTGGGTGCACGGCCAACATTCTAACCACTAAGCAGTACCAGGCGGGTGAAAACTGAGGTGTCTTTTTAATAAGCTGGGAGGAAACACTATTTAGGCACAAACACCTCTATCCCATATTCCTCCTGAAAAACAGGCTGAACTCAAAAGGAATGGTGCCCCTCTCCCCACAGCGTCTAACCCACGCTGAGGAAACATGACTCGGCACTCAGGACAGGGATGTCACGGTCCCTCTCCCCACAGCGTCTAACCCACGCTGAGGAAACATGACTCGGCACTCAGGACAGGGATGTCACGGTCCCTCTCCCCACAGCGTCTAACCCACGCTGAGGAAACATGACTCGGCACTCAGGACAGGGAGCTTTTGTTCTGTGTCTTTTTCTTGCTTTATAGGGCTTGTTAGATTGCTTTACTATCATATTTTCTGTTTATTTCTCATAGGCTGTTTACTTATTCTATGGAACCAAAGATTGTTTAGTGCAAGAATGTAAAGATCTGAATAAAAAAGTAGAGGTAAGCTTTTAAAGTTTAGGTGCTCTCTGGATAATGAACATTGTTTTAACAGAAATGCTGAATTTCTGACATACTTTGCTAACATATATGAAGTATTTATTATGTGCCAGACACTTTACTAGCTGCTTTATACACATTATCCCACTAAAATAAATAATTACAAAAACACATGTAAAATCAGGATTTGACCCCGGGTTTATATAGCTCCAGAATCTGTTTCACTCTGTGCTAAACAATTTCCATTCATACATGATGACAAGTGTGAAGTTATTTAACACAGTGCCTGACTCATCCCTCAATATCCCTGTCATCATAATATGGCAAAGACTGGTATATATTCCTTGCTTGCTTCCAAAAAGAGTTTGTAATTGTTAATGGCACTGACAAAGACAATAATCCAGAGAAACCTACTAGTAAAATACGTACAAAGGGAAGAGCTCACAGCCTTTGCAGCCACAGCACCGAGGAATGGCCAGATTCCCCATTTAAAAAGCTTCCTTCTGCTTTATCACATTTCCTTTGTTTTAGGCTGTGATAGGGTTGGTAGAAGGAAGCATGGGAGGTAGCACTTTATTTTTTTTCTGATCCTTTATTTATACAAAAATACTAGTGAAGCTGCCTACAAAATGCACTCTCCTAGGTACTGGGGATACAGCGATAAACCCCCTGTCACTAGCTTATAGTGTAGAGCAGCCGTCACCAACCAATAGTCTACAGACCACTGGTGGTCCATGAGGTCTGAAAGGTTGGCGACCACTGGTCTAGAGAGAAGACATTCAAACCACATTGTAATACAGTAAAAGAATGGGATTTAACAAAAAGGATGTGATTGATGACCTTGTGGGGGAAATCCATTTGCTGTTATTCGTTTATTATAATAAACATTGAACAGATGTGAGAGGCCAGATTACCATGAGTAAGGAAGTAGTGTCTCTTAACACATGCATCTCTCACATCTCATGTATATGAAAGTGGATGTGAATTCTAAGTGGTTATGTCTGCAAATCATGTGCCCTGTAGTAACTAACTGCTTGGATTTCTTTAAAGCTAGAACTGGATGGTGAGCGAGTAGAACTGCCTAATTTGGAAGGTATTATTGTTCTGAACATTGGATACTGGGGCGGTGGCTGCAGACTATGGGAAGGGATGGGAGATGAGACTTACCCCCTAGCCAGGTATGTACATTTGCGATCTGCTCTTTTATGTCACTGTGTTCTGCTTGTAAGCAGTCTGTTCTTCATAGACTTTTCTTTCCTCAGATTTCCTTTCTTGTATACCTCATTAATGTAAATATTTAATAAGCTGATGATCCACCTATGGTAAAAAAAAAATAACTGTCCTAACATGTCCTAACATGGCTGATTTGATTTTATTGCATCATATAATCCATATTTCCTTTTTCTAATTTTAGGCATGACGATGGTTTACTGGAAGTCGTTGGAGTATACGGGTCTTTCCACTGTGCTCAGATTCAAGTGAAATTGGCAAACCCTTTACGAATAGGACAGGCACACACAGTGCGGGTAGGTGACAGTGCGCCGACAGGCTAATCGTCCATCCGTGTCCAAGCCTTTGATCTGTAGCTTTCCTTACGCAGTGCCTGACTCCTGTGCGGTCGATCAGCCTCCATGAGAGGCTTGAGTGGGATGGGGAAGAAACAGGAAGTTGAAAAAATAAAGTGTTCATTGGAAAAGAATCCTTTAAACAAGCAAGGAACAAAAATATATCCAGATTAGTTTTCTCAGAATGAAATGCTAAGGAGGTTGAAGGACTGTGGGTGATGTTTTAAGGAAGACCTTTCTGAGTTTTTTGGGGACTGACTTTTCTAATTCTTTGTTCCCTGACACCAGCTTATTTTGAAGTGTTCGATGATGCCAATGCAGGTGGACGGAGAGCCCTGGGCCCAGGGGCCCTGCACCATTACCATCACTCACAAGACACATGCGCTGATGCTGTATTTCTCCGGAGAACAAACAGATGATGATATCTCTAGCAACTCAGATCAAGAGGACATCAAAGATACTGAGTAGCTGGATGAGGAAGTGAAAACTTACAATAGAACACTCACAAACAAATACATATGCGTCCAAAAGTAGAAATTTCCTATCAACTATTTAGTCTTCATTTCACCAGTAGTATGAGTATACATTTCTGTAAATATCATTCCAAAAATAGCCAAACTTCCAGTTGTTTACTAATGCCTGTTTTTTGGTTTTGTTTTAGCAAATGCTTTGATCGTATGGTCCTCATTTTAAAAGCCAGAGAACTGTACATGAAGGTGAAGTGTCTTTTTCGTGGCTTTATGCTTGAGAGTGAGGCTCACTGAAGGTATCCCTTCTTCCTCATTCCTGAACCACACGTTTGATGGACATAGTATACACCCAACAAGATGTGGCTGGGAAAATCACTTCCATCTTAATTTTTAATGTGGTGACACCATACCATTTTCAAAATTAACTTGCTTTTTTGAAGGGGAATGGTTGGTTTCCAGCCAGTGTGGTTAAACTGGGCAGCATGTGCCTCCTAAGATTTCCTACAGCCCAGCATCTAGTAGGTCCATAAGGTTTATTTCCAGGAAACCCCAACAAGAGGAATGTAAAGGAAAGACTATACTGGAAATTTTTGTTAAGATTTTTATTTTAGGAGCACTTTCAAACCCCCAAATGTTTGGTTAACCCTGGTAATGACCATGTTGAGCTGCTGAAATTCAGCATCTTGCTAGAACCCAAGGCAGCCAAGAGAGACACAGGCAAATTGGTGAAAATTAGCATCAGAAGACGTACTTTGGATTGAAAGTTATGGGTTCCAAGCTGGACAGTTCACCCACTCGCTTCTCTTTTGATTAAAAGACAGTGTAATCAATTCAAGAAAAGTGTAGTAAAGAAAATGTACTAGTCATGTTAATTTCTTAAAAACAGTTTAATAATAAGTAATACGTGGTCTTCTTGCCGTAGTCTTTTGTAGCCAGAGTACTTAACAGAATTTCCCCTTGGGACAAAGACAGACTCTTCTGCTAAAAATGTTTCTATCGTATTTATTTTTAAGAGAGAGATGTATTTTTTTTACTTATTTATTTTCTTTATTGTGGTAACCTGTGTCTAGTGTTTATAGTATATAGCTTTATTTAATAAGTTTATTGATCACATAAAGTTCTAGTCACAATAAAAAATGTAGCCTATTGACTAAATAAAACCCATAATTTAGTTCCCCTGAAAGATATTCTCATTCTTCAGAAATACTCCTCAATTTAAAAGGGGGCGGTGAAAACGCTGACAAACTGTTCTTAGATAACTGAATGTTTGTTTCACTTATTTGACCCTCAATTGCCAAAACCTTTCTGAAGGGCTAGTCCCATGGTTACCCATTAGGGGGTGCTCTTCTGTTGTTAACCAACCTGCTCCCTCCTTCCGGGGTTCAGCAGACACACTGGGCCTCCAGCCTGGTGGCTCTCTAACAAATGGCCTGTCTTATCGCTCTTCCATAACATTAATCTCTGCAAGATTAAAATGTGTCCCCAAAACACATGAGCTCTCATGAAGGATCTATTAGGAATCTGTCATCCATGAATCACTGTAAACTGAAATTTCAGTCACTTAAAGGCCCGGGAACAACCTAGTGCTGATTACAATGCTTAGAATATTATATAAAATACTGTCATTCTGCTTAAATTAACTCCCAGATCTCATCAGGAACGGTTAAAGTCTAGTACTGAGAGATGTCTGTGAGCAGATCTGGTCTCACCTTATCCATACATGAGCTTTATTCTTTAATTCATGGTCGGAATTATTACACATATCACCTTTTACAAATATGGCTGAGCAAAAGTAAAGTAAGCTTACAGTTGTGAGTTGGCAAAACACTTCATTCTTGTATTACTTATTAATTATTGTATTATTTTTCCATATAAACTCATGTAAACCTACTTTGTCCACCCCTGTATACTGTTAAATTCACTTTCAAATACATATATAGGCATGTGTCTTGTTTTAAATAATCTATAATTTAGAAGACTCATGTTTGGAAGTTATATATTAGGGTATATATTAGGGTAGTGATTGTTTACATTACCAGGGATTCTACATGCACATTGCAAAAGATACTCTGCCCCAAGACTTCCCTGTTCATTTGAAATGGTGTTGATTTTTTCTTTTTTTCCAGAGAGGAAAGGAGAGGGGGAGAGAGATAGAAACATCAATGATGAGAGAGAATCATTGGCTGCCTCCTTCATACCCCACACTGGGGATCAAGCCTGCAACCCAGGCACGTGCTCCAACCGAGAATCGAACCGTGACCTCCTGGTTCATGGGTTGATGCTCAACCACTGAGCAACTGGCTGGGCTTGATTTTTTTTTTTTAATAGCTTCTATATTCTCAGGAAGAAATAGACGAAGTAAAGCATATTTCCATGTCTGTCTTGACTTCCCTCATCTTTTATTGTCCTCACACATTCCTAACTCCTGGTAGACTTAGTGGCTTAAATACTGAATACCTAGCAGCTCTCATGGATCCCTTATATAATTAAGTGATGATCATTTCCATGCTTGGTTACGTTTAATGGAAACCAGACTGACTTGTGTTTTAAAATACAGGTTGTCTAATGGGAAGAGTACATGACCTTAAGTGCGTTTTAGGCTTTCTGCAGCCATTAGCTATGAACCTTAATGTCACTCATGTTTATAAAAAGTTTATAGTCAAAAGTATTTATTTTTTAAGGTGTGTCAGAAACATGTATTTGCTTTTTGAAATGTGTTTGCCTACTTAGAGTTGTAAAATATACTGTGACTCAGAAATTGTAAAGTCCTTTTTGCACTGTAAAATGAATACTACCAGCATGTCGAAGCAAAGGTAGTTTGCATTTGTAATATAAAGTAAAATTGTATTTAACGTACATTATGGAATTTTAAATTGGCAGCAACTAAACTTTGAAGGTTATATTAATTTACAGATTCCTGTGGATCCGAATACATAATCTGCATTGTTCAGCTGAAAAGCTCAATAGAATGGGTGACAGTTTGGGGTGGTTTTCCCTTGAAATGATAATATTGAAGCAAGAACCAGCACTTTATATTCACTTTTTTTAACTCTGCCTAATTGTGGACAGTGAAATGTAGGTAGATTTCTTTTTAAAATTTAGAAATTTGAAAAGAAAACATAATAGTTTCTTGTTCCTTTACCATGGTCCAGGCAACCTGGCCTCCAGGTCAGATGAGGAGATGGGGAGGAAATGCCTGGAGTAAGAAAAGGCCTTTGTGCAGTGGATGACAATGACTCATAAGGACATTTGCTGTCATTTCTCCAGCTCTGGGCTCTTTCTCTTTACTTTGATCTGCAGGCAAATGGGCACTCATCTGTAATTCTGTTGTGTGCACAGCTAGAGCAGCCTGGGCCCCTCGCCTCATCACTCTTGCGGAGAACTGACTGAATCAGATCTCTGAGTCCTCAGGACTGAGGACGCTTGTGGAGCTTCAGCAGCCAGCTGGCCTCTTGCACTGTCTTACCCTCTGGCCATATGTTGTATACCTGCCACTTATTACCCTGTGTTAATTGCTTTTGTTGTGTTGGGTCTGTATTGTGGTCATTGCCTACAGACAGAAATGTGAATTAAAGCATTTGAAATGTTGAAGACGTTTGGGTGTTTTTTTTTTTAATATGTTTTATTGATTTTTCACAGAGAGGAAGAGAGAGGGGTAGAGAGTCAGAAACATCGATGAGAGAGAAACATCGATCAGCTGCCTCCTGCACACTCCCCACTGGGGATGTGCCTGTAACCAAGGTACATGCCCTTGACTGGAATTGAACCCGGGACCCTTGAGTCCGCAGGCCGACGCTCTATCCACTGAGCCAAACCAGTTAGGCAAATGCACATTTTCTTAGTAATTTTAAAAATGAATTATGCTTGGCTGTGCTACCCACTGAAGTTCCCAAGGAAGGCGCTCATTATCTAAGCAACCCCTGACAATTCCGTGTTTTATCTTTTTAAGCAGCTTTACACACACACTGAGCACCTAGGTGTAGTGCCAGATGCTTTCACTTACTTCTGTCTCTTAATACAGGTCTGTGAGGTAGGCATTACTAACACCATTTTATAGATTGGCAGCTAAGTAGGAGCTTGTTGATCCTAAGTCCTCCTCCCTGCTGCTTTTTTATCATCAACACAACTGCCGCCCCCAGTATAAGAAAAAGTTGGATACAGTCAGATACACTATTGAGCTGGGCACTGGGAATGCCAGTGTTTATAAATCACCCTCAAAGCAACTCCCCACACAAGGAAACTGGTCATACACATGCAAAGATAAATTACTTGGGGAAGGAATTCAGAGATTTTTGATGGGCTGAACGTGTAATACATTGCCTATGAAGAATTTAATTTTTCGGCAGGTTTGGGACTAGGAAATAGAAACAGCATTTTTCTCATGGGAGTAGATAGAAAAGTAAATTAGTCTATAAAAAAGCACTAAACACTGTGAGCTCTTGAGGGCTGAGAGCTTACCTTGTTCATCTGTGCATTCAATTAATGAGTAGTTCGTATTTTCTATGAAGATCCTGTTCTGTGTTATGGAACTCTTACTCTACAGCAAGTATGTCAAACTCCAGGGCTGTATGCCTCATTTATTTGGCCCATGTTAGCCTTTGAGTTTGACATGCTTGCTCTACAGGACACTCAGCCTCCAATTTTCAGCATATGGGCAGGTGGGGTACTCAGCAATCTGAACAAATAAAGTTGCTGAGATGCTGCGTTCATGGGGCAGCCAGGCAAAAAGCAAAGCTTTGTGCCCCTATATCTCATGCCCCATTCTCTGGAAAGTGCCCCCCCAACCAAAGACTCTGCCAAAGGGGCGTGTTCATACCAGGTGATCATTCCTCCCTTGTGACTGATTGGTCCCAGGGAGCCCATCAATGGACCAGCAACCAATCGGAGTCTCTGCTGGGCTTGGTTTTCATGTGTGGCCCAGAAACTGACCCACCAGGAAAGAAGTACAGAATGGAGACTGAGAGTCTAGAAATTTTTCTGGCTATCGTGACAACTGAATCTAACCATAGTAAAATGCGGTTTGTATTTTGTATATCTTTTTCATGTCATTTTCTTCTATTGGATTTTATAAAAATATCAGTACATGATGTATTGGAATTGTTGTGTTTTGTTTTTTTAATGCAACAAAACACCTGATTGTTCACCACAGTTAGTTTGAAAAGCTGTGAAGGAGAGATTGTTCCATGGCGTGACCGCTGCTGGACCCACAAGCTGGACCGGGCCAGAACAGAGATTGCTTGACTGCAAAGCCACCGTTAGGGACTAGCTGACCATAATCAATGTTCATTCTGACATTAATCAGCATCCTTCCTCGGCTCCTGGAAGAGGTTGATGTCTTGCTGGGGTCAAGCATGTAATTGCCTGTGTCTGATAGCATTCACACACTAGTACCTGCAACTATTCCCTCTTTTCCCCCCTATATGTAATTCTTTGGCATCTACCAAGCACCTCAGGGATCCATTTCATCTTCTAACCATCCAAGATGCCTTGAATAGAAGTTTCACTTAATAAACTCTTACTAATTCCCACACTGGAGTGGCCTGCCTCTTTCATTCATCTTTCCCTGCCCGCCACTTATGGAGTATATTTTCAGTCCTGGGATCCTCCCCTGGGTCTGCATGTACTAACACTGGGGCAAGGGGAGACAGAACAAGATATACAGAGGAGCAGTCGTCCTAAATAGAGCAACAGAAGATGACCCATGACCTGGGAAGGCAAGACCTTGGGTTATATCAGACTAAGCAAGTCAGTGGGGTTTTTCATTAAATACTAGAGGCCCGGTGCATGAATTCGTGCACAGGTGGGTCCCTCAGCCTGGCTGGCAATCAGGAGCAACGGGGGCCTCTCGCCCAGTCAGGAAGTTGACTGGCCAGGGGAGAATGGCTGTGGGAGAGTGCTGGCCATCAGGGGGCAGCTACTGCATTGGGCGTCTGCCTGCTGGTGGTCAGTGCATGTCATAGCGATCAGTCATTCAGTCAACTAGTTATAACTGTCACTTAGGCTTTTATATATATAGATTGTTACTTTGTTAAGGAACACTGGGGCATAACTGGCAGCACAGAGGAAAGGAACTGCCTCATAAAAAAAGAAAGATCAAAAATACAAATGAGCCCTGACCAGTTTGGCTCAGTGGATAGAGCGTTGTCCTGCGGACTCAAGGGTCCCAGGTTCGATTCCGGTCAAGGGCATGTACCTTGGTTGCGGGCACATCCCCAGTAGGGAGTGTGCAGGAGGCGGCTGATCGACGTTTCTCTCTCATTGATGTTTCTGACTCTCTACCCCTCTCTCTTCCTCTCTGTGAAAAATCAATAAAATATATATTTAAAAAAAAATACAAATGAAAAGAGACAACTGTGGAATAGAATTCCAGCATCTACTCTGTACCTTCCTTGTTGTTGTTTTGTTAATCCTCACCCGAGAATATTTTTCCACTGATTTTGAGAGAGAGGGAAAGACAGAGAGAAACATCAATGTGAGAGAGACACATCGATTGGTTGCCTCTTGCATGAGCCCCAACCAGGGCCCAGGCCAGGGAGGAGCCTGTAACCAAGGTACGTGCCCTTGATCGGAATCGAACCTGGGACACTTTGGTCTGCAGGCCGATGCTCTATCCACTGAGCCAAACCTGCTAGGGCTCTGCACCTTCTTTTAGTGACCACGTTGCGATAAGTGGGGCATGATCACTTCTGGTGTTCTCTCCTTTCACCCACGGTAAACACTGCAGTTTCCTAAAAGTGTGCAACCTGGTCCTGCTGTATTTCATTTCTGGTTATTGGCTACCTTCCCAGAGGTGACAGATAAAAGGCCACTGTTGGCATGGGCTGAAGATCTCTGACTTGAGCTATATTAAGCAGTTAGACACAATGAGCAGTATCTCATTATGACTCATTAAGAAATGGAAATCGAAACAGAAACACCCCACCTACCAGGTGGGGCTTCTGTTAATAGAGCAAAGGGCTTCTCCTGGAATAGAACAGAAGTGTGCAGGGACCCACAGCAGGGGAATACGTGCAGAAGCTTGTTGACATTTCATAGACGTTTGTAAGATTACTTTGCTGGCATCTATTTCTAACTAAAGAGAGTTGACACTTCCTACATCAGCAATTTAGATTTATATTTTAAAACTTTTCAAAAGGAAACAGCACAAATTGCATTCAGCCTTTTCTTTCTCTTTTTATCGTTTCTTTAGATGCAAAGAGGCATCACTTCTTACAAATAAGCAATGAAAGCTTTATAAGGTGGAAGTAAGTTTCTGAGTTGTTGTTTTGTTTTTTTTTAAAGAAGCAACATATGCCTTGGCCGGTGTGCTCAGTGGTTTGAGCATCAACCCTCAGACTGGAGGGTCTTGGATTCAATTCCTGGTCAAGGGCACACACCTCGACTGTGGACTCGATTCTCGGCCCCCCAGATAGGGGCATATATGGGAGGCAACCAGTCGATGTGTCTCTCTCGCATTGATGTTTCTCTCCCCCTCTTCTCTCCTCTCCACTCTCTAAAAATCAATGGAAAAAATATCATCGGATGAGGATTGACAAACAAACAAAAAAGAAGCAACTTACGTTAAAGAAACACTAATGTGGTTGGGTATTTTAAGAACTGAATTTCTGTTCTCTAAACAAGTGACACTGCTCTTTGCGCCTTTTCAAGGGTTATTGCATCTGGTAGTCCCTGTAGCATCAGGTGGTAAATAATCCAATATTATTCAGAGATATGGGTATTGAAGTTCAAATGCTATCATCTACGTCATGCATCTTTGTACATAGAGAGAGATGAATATAAAATTGCAAACTGGGTAGCTTTTTTTCATATGAACATTCCCTTATCCTCAAGAGTAGAACACCAGTAACTTCACAGAACAACAGAAAATGA
Organism: Murina feae; assembly: GCA_004026665.1. NCBI lineage: Eukaryota > Metazoa > Chordata > Mammalia > Chiroptera > Vespertilionidae > Murina > Murina feae. The sequence continues at coordinate 2,354 of PVJC01031138.1, read as the reverse complement.
ACATAGATACTGCCAACCTGAAACTAGTAAATGTTACAGGAGGAAAAAGAAGGCTGAGAGAATTATGGTGGTTCTTTTTTTTCAAATGTTAGCCTAGTATTATTTGCTGTTCTAGATGCTAAGCTACGCACAAGAGGAAAACATTTTCCTTTTTTCAGCTGATCGAATAATCAAATTGATGTGAGACAGATTAACAAAAGAAAATAACCAAATTTAATTTCATATGTACATATGAGAGCATACATGAGAACCAGAGAGCCACGTGCATGACAGGTTCAGAGACAGAAAGTTAAAATGAGGTATATACGTCAATCTGAGGTAAGAATGAGGTAGAAAGCCTCTGGATTCACAGACAGGAAGGTCATTCCCAGGAAGATAAGATAGGCAAATGTTCAGTAATTAGATGTTTGCCCTGCCCCATAACTGGGTCATGAAAAGTTATTATGGACAAGGCCTCCAACTTAAATTCTTTAAGGAAGGGTAAAAGTTTCTCAGTAATTCACAAGCCATAGCAGCACATCCTGTGGAGGCCTGTTCCAACCCTTCTGGATACATTAAATGTAAACAGTCTAAACACACTAATTAAAAATAGATCATTATATAAAATATATCATTATTTAATCATAAATATATGATTAAAATATATCATTAGATTGCATTAAAAAAAACAAGACTCAACTATATGCTGTCTATAAAAAATACATTTTAAATATATAATGACACACATTAAAAGCCAAAGGATGAAAAAAGAACTATGTCATGGTAATATTAATCAAAAGAAAGCTACTAGGTCTATAGTAATATCAGACAAAGTAGTTTTCAGAGTAAAGAGTATTACCAGAGATAAAAAGGGTCACTTCATAATGTTAAATAAGTCAATTTTCCAAAAGGACATAACTATCCTAAATATTTATGCACTTAATAATAAGAAAGCCTCCAGTTACTTAAAACAAAGACAGGTAAAAGTTCAAGTTTTGGTCAGAGATTTAAACACTGTTCTCACAAGAACGGATCCAAGTAGACATAAATCAGTAAAGATATAAAGGCCTTGAACAACCCTATCAACTAACTTGACCAACTGACACAGAACATTTCACCCAATAACAGCAGCATACACATTTTTTTTCAAGTGCACATGTGACATTTTCCAAGCTAGATCACATTCTGAGTCACAAAACAAAATGTGATACACTTAAAACAACTCAAACCATGCAAAGTATATTCTCAGACCACAATGGAATCAAATTTAAAACCAATCACAACAGAAAGATATCTGGAAACCCTCAAATATGTGAAAAAGAAACACTTCTAAATAACCAATGGGCAGGGATGTAAATTACAACATAGGGAATATAGTCAATTATTCCCACCAGACCGCTGTAACGATTTTTCGGTAATTTCTGAATCTGCCGCTATACTGCTTTGCCTAGGTACTTTGCCTAGTACGTGAAAAAAATGCATCACAAACTAAAAATAACCAACCAATCGTGGTCACACCTCATGGTTCGCCATTGCAAATGTCTGCCCCCATGTGTTTGAATTGACTTTGTGTGGTTTAAGGGGCGGTTAGGTTCAGGGCCTCAGGTCTGGTAGGGTTATATATATATACTAAAGGCCCAGTGCACAAAATTTGTGCACTCGGGGGGCGTTCCTCAGTCCAGCCTATGCTCACTCACAGTCCAGGAGCCCTCGGGGGATGTCCAACTGCTGCAGAGGCGGTAGAGGCTCCTGCCACCGCCTGCGCTCACCAGCCATGAGCCTGGCTCATGACTTCTGGCTGAGCAGCACTCCCCCTGTGGAGTGCACTGACCACCAGGGAGCAGCTCCTGCATTGAGCGTCTGCCCCCTGGTGGTCAGTGTGTGTCATAGTGAACCATAGTTTCACCATTTGGCTGATTTGCATATTAGCCTTTTATTATATAGGATGAGCCTCCAATGACCAAATGGCTGAACAACCAGTCGACCAGTTGCTATGACATGCACTGACCACCAGGGGGCAGACACTCAGCACAGGAGCTACCCCTTGGTGGTCAGTGTGCTCTCACAGCCAACTTCCTGCTGGCCAACCTCCCATGACTCCTCTCTCCCCCCCCACCCAATGGCTCCAGCCCCAATCAGGGCAGGAGACCCCCCCACCTGTGCACAAATTTGTGCACCAAGCCTCTAGTAGTGTAATAACTATGTTTGGTACCAGGTGGGGACTAGAATTATCAGGGGGATTGCTTCATGAATTATATCATTGTCTAACCATGCTGCACACCTGAAAGTAAAATAAAATAATAATGACTCTAAACTGTCATTGAAAAATATAAATAAATAAATAACCAGTGGGTCAAAACGGGAGTGAGGGAAAC
>PVJC01031137.1:0-20762 GCA_004026665.1 Murina feae | reverse complement strand
AGAATCCCTCGGTGGGGCCCTGCTGCTGGGCAAACACACCTGGGGTGGAGCCAGGCAGCGAACTGGCTTCGGATTCTCTGCACTGTGCAGCAGATGTTCCCACATGCCCTGTGGAGGCCCCTGGGGGGTGGATGAAGGTAGCGGACCCTGGACTGGTGCTCCCGCATGCCCCTGAGGAGGCCCCCGGGGCAGAGCCAGGCTGCGGACCCGGGACGACTGCTCCTACACACCCTGCAGAGGCCCCCGCGCTCCCGCATGCCCCGGGGTGGCCCCCAGGGGGTGGAGCCAGGCAGCAGACCCAGGACAGCTGCTCCTGGATGCCCTGAGGAGGCTCCTGTGGGGCGGAGCCAGGCAGTAGACCCAGGATGGCTGCTCCTGCAAGCCTTGTGGAGGACCAACTCTCCCACACGCCTGGCAGAGGCCCCCGGGGGGTGGAGCCAGGCAGCAGACCCAGGACAGCTGCTCCTGGACACCCCGAGGAGGCCCCAGGCTGGACCCCCCCTCCCACTGAGCTGACACACCTGGCACAGCTATGCCAGCCGGCTGTGGAGGCTCCCAGTGCAGAGCCGCCCTGCCAGCCTCCATCTTGGCTGGGCTAATTTGCATACAGACGCTCTGATTGGCTGGTGGGCGTGGCCATGAGCAGAGGCTCAGCCAGCCTAGGCAGGCAGTTGCAACAGAATCCTCTGGTTTGCTCTAGCTCCATGGCTGTTGGCCTCCATCTTAGCTGGGTTAATTTGCATACAGCCACTCTGATTGGCTGGTGGTAATGGTCAAATTTGCATGTTTCTCTTTTATTATATTAGATTACCAGTGGCATACAGGGAGCTTAGCCAATGAGCAGTAAGAAAAGATGTTTCCTCTGTAGTTCACTCCGATCACTGGCTCCACCCCTGCCCCTCCAATCCCAGCTCCATCCCTACCCCCTGTGATCACTGGCTCTGCCCCTGCCCAGGCCTGCAGTCTCTGCCTGAGGCTGCAGGTCTGGGCAGAAGACCTCCAAGCCCCTCTGATCACCAGGTTCACAGAGCCCAGGCCTCTGCTATCACTGGCTCTGATTCTGCCCCCTGCTATCACTGGCTCTGCCCTTGCCCCACTAGCAGCCTCTGGCCAAGGCCACAGGCCTAGGAAGAGGATCCCCAGACCCCTGCGATTACAGGCTCCACTCCTGCCCCTCTGATTGCTGGCTCTGTGTAGCCGGGCCCCTGTGATCTCCAGCCTTGCCCCTGCCCATGCCTGAGGCCTCTGGCCTAGGCCTTATGCCTGGGTAGGGTACCCTCATAACCCTCCGATTACCAGCTCTGCCCCTTCCCTCTCCAATCACTGGCTCTGCCCTTGCCCCCTCTGATCACCAGCTCCGCCCTTGCCCATGCCTGAGACCTCTGGCCTGGGAAGGGGACCCCCAGCCCCCTCTGATCGCCTGTTCTGCCCCTTGGGCTCACCACCTCCCCCACAACCTGCCTGGCTAACCTGCCTGACCACTTCAGTGGCGGGGCTGAGCTGGACTGGGCACTGCCATCTTGTGGCCATGGGGGTGGCCATCTTTGTGATGGAGTGGCGCCTAATTTGCACATTTCTCTTTTATTAGATAGGATGTGGCTATGGGCGCCGCCATCTTGTGGCCATGGGGGAAGCCATCTTTGTGATGGAATAATGCCTAATTTGCATATTACTCTTTTATTAGATAGGATTGTGATTCATAAATAAGAATGTGGTATTGAGTAAATTTAATCTGACACTGTTGCTACCAGCAATTGCAGTTTCCCATTTGCCGCAGAAGGGTGCTACTAAGAGGTCAGTAAAAGCAGGCATGAATAATATCAACTTACTCTGTTTTGCTTATTAAGTCTATTTTTAATTGGAATTAATAAGAAAAAATGAGTCTAGTCAGTAATTATCCTGATGTTCTGTATAAGGTTCTGTCTAATTAAAGAACAATATTAATGCTACTTGATAAATATGCTGTGGTATGTAATATTCTCATTATCAGATTAAAAATACTCTAGAGCCAGCAAGGTCTTGATTTTGTTGTTGTTATTGGGTTTATTTGTTTTGTTTTGTTTATGTGATAGCATTTGATTGTAATGGGACAAATAAAAATGATTAAAAACTTGATGAGTTCAACAAAGTTCAAAGTTAGTCCCTTTGACATTGACAGTGGAGGAATGTCCTAATCAAGCCAGAAATTTCTAACTGGAGCCAAATTCAGTTCAGTTTTCCAAGTTTAAGGACTGTTCTCGTTCTTTTGCTTAGCATCCTATAAAGTTGCTAAAGTTAGAAACCAAATTTTACAGGCATTTTACTGGTTGTAAAGTTGGAAACCAAATTTTATAGGCATTAAAGATGCAGATGTAAAACCAAATCAAATTCTTATCTTAAAATCTTTTACACGTAGATTAAGTAGTTTAGCTTTCACTGTTTGTCCAAAGTCAACATCATCAAATACTTTTAAGTATTCATTGTAACTTGCCTGTTCAATATCCAGAAACTTCCATACCTGGATCACTCAATATGTCTTTGTGGGTCATTTTTATCAATTCTCCAAAGAAATAAGTGCTATCAGTTATCAGAAGGGTGATTCATGTTCCATATTGTAAATTTAAATCCATTTCAATAATTAGAAGATTAAATATATATGGTTTCATCACTTTCTTCAGGATATTATTTTAAGGAAGAAGGATAATGATGGAAGCATGTCCATACTCACTCCTCTCAGAGTAGAGAAAGAAGAGAGGAGGGTATTCAAAGTCAGATTAGAAGAATTCACTCTTCTGGTAAGAATCACTGATGTCACTACAAAAAAAAAAATGTAGGATTATCCAGATATAAATGTGTCACCAAAAAACATTATATTTTGCTGAAACAGCCCCTGGATTAGTGCATGCACAGTGGATGAAATAAACCTCTTTAGACAAAGGATAATGTAAGAAATTCCATTCTAAAAACATGGTTTGGAACTAAGATATCTATCCCTGGTCTCAAATATATTATGTCCCCGCTCTATTCAGTGATGAATCCCCCAGTGTCTAGCCCAACAGTAGTAGACATAAAATACTATTTATGAATAAATGAGTAAAATACTGAAATGAGCCAAATGGGTCCAATTATTTGAAAGCAAATGAGAATTATGCAATTAGAAAGCAACTTACAAAAGCCTGAGATGTTTTTATTTCTATTATCTTCACTTTATTCTATGGGCTAGCAGTTCATGTTTGCATTGCTCTAGTCCATAATTTCTCCTTCTAAAAAATAGGGCAAATCCATTGTATCAGAGATACTCATGACAAAAACAAAACAAAATAAACAAAAACCATACACCTTCTGTTACCTACTGAAGACAACACCTATAACCTGGGAAAGGTGTTCCAGTAGACAGATATCACAACTGTCCGTTAGGAGACAGAAACAAAGTCCATAGGCAAACAGAAGACAATATAAAGGTGCTATCATGTACAGGGAAATAAATGTACAGGGAACTCTCACAGCCACAGAGGGGACACTGAAGCCCAGGCACAGTGACTGGGGCCAAGGAGGACTTCCCAAATAAAGTGACATCCAAGAAAACCCTGAAGGAACAACATGGGTCAGACATGGAAAGGAAGACAGGAAGACAGAGGAAAGGAGGGAGAGGAAATGAAGAAAAGAAGATTTCAGGTTTTAAAAATAGCCAGTGCACAAGTTCAGAAGTATAGAAATAAGAACCAAAGATTTAGAAATCAATTCAATATGTCTAGAGTGGAGAAATCAAGAGATGTGGCTAGAGAACTGCTAGAGAGGTGTCAAATCAAACAGGGCCTTTATGAGCCAAATTAAAAAATTTGGGCTTCCTCCTGAGGACAATGGGAGTGCTTATGGGTTTTAAGCAAGATAAGAAAAACTCCTAGCTATGAGGTGGAGGATGCCCTGGCAGAGGCAAAAGTAGAATCAGGGAGTCCAGCACAGAGATGGGTACAGTTGTCCAGGTGACAGATGATGGGGCATAAACTAGAGTATGACAGTACAGGTGGCATAGAAGGGAGGGATTCCAGAGATATAGAAGAAAGAACCAATAGACCTGGGAACCTGAAAGTTTGGGCAAAAGGGACAATGGTCAGGGTTAATTCATCCATTTAGTAAATATTTACTGAGCACCTACTATATTTCAAACACTATTCTGTGTGTCAAGAATATAAGAGGTTTTGCCTCAATTCAAAAGTAAAGTTGGGAAAACAACAGGAAAGTCTGGGGTCAAGGAAAAAACAGATTTTCTCAAATTCTAACCTAAAAGTTAGAGAGAAATACAGGAGAAGTAAACCCAATGATTCCTATGATCCTTTTCTCATACTTCCACAGTGAGGTAAAAGCATTGAGAGGGTCACACATTAAACATGTAACCACAAATAACTATATAATTAAAATCCATGTCAAGAGCTACAAAGGAAAACTAAAGAATATGTAAGAGATCATAATAGGGACTGGTTTAGACTGTAAGATTAAAGAAGACTTCTCTGAAGGGGTAACCTTTAAGCTGAATCAAAGGACTGAGCCAAGTGACAAATGGGAGGAAGAATGCCCAAGGCGGAAGGAATTATGTGGAGAGAAGCAACAGTATTGAGATACATTCAAAAGGAGAATCAATATACCTGGTGATTGATTGGATGTGGGACTGAGGGAGAAGGAAGCCTAAGGGATGATTACAGCTTCCAAGCATGAACAATAATCAGATAGTGATTAGCTCTTTCCTCACAATCTCTGTCTTCATGACAAACTGCCCAAGTGCCAGTCATCAGTCATTGCTTCTGTGTGAGGCCATTCTCTGCTGTGTGATGGCTGTGAGATCTTTAGTCCTCAGATGGGGAACTCATGCCTTGTCTTTTCAGCATTCTCCTATGTTTGGCCATGTCCCACAAGGACCAACACCAACAACCCAGCTCTAGACACTTCTTGGCCCTACTTGGGAATGATTCTGACTAATAGATAAGGACCCTTTCAGACCAATGATTTGTACTTCAAAGGGAATATTCCATGCCTTAACCTACTGATTTTTATACACTTTAAAGTAGAATTCTTTTATCAAACTTACAAACTTAATCTGACAAAGCTCAAGGTGGAGAACAGATTAAAAGGGAGCTATTCTGGTGGGAGCTGTGGTAAAGGGTCCGGTGCCTCATCCACTCTGCTCTTGACCTCCTCACCTCTCCAAAGTGATCCCTGTGGAAGCTGGAGGTTTTGCCTCAATTCAAAGTGAAGTTGGGAAAACAGCAGGCAAGTCAGGGTTCAAGGAAAAAAACAGACTTTCTCAATTATAATATGAAAGTTAGAGAGAAATACAAGAGAAATAAACCCAATGATTCCTATGACCCTTTTCTCATTATGAAAATAATATTTTAAATATTCATCATATTTTTATGTACTAAATGATAAATGAAAGAGACAGATGGGACTCAGATTTGGTAATTTTAGGTAAGTTTTAATAGATGACTGTGCACAATGCTGTAAGGGGCCACAAGGGATAACAGGGACTCCCATGAGAACAAGTCTGAGTTAGGAGGAGAGGCCCAGATAGGAACAGGGTCCTTAGGGAGCAGCCAGCATCGGAAGCTGCTCAGGGCGAAAGCCTAGGAAAATGCTGCAACCTCACTCAGATTTCCCTCTGCCCTCCTATAAACAGAAAATAAGGAAGCCTGAGACAGGCCTTCAGAACTGATGAGGAAGGGTAGAAAGCAGGTCTGGAAAAACAAACAGGAAATATGAAGTACAGGCAGTTGGCCTAATTTGTAGGTAAGCAACTATTTTAATGTAATTTTCATTCTTAGAATATCTACTCTAATAAAAGGGTAATATTGAAATTGACCATTTCTATGAGATGCCTAAGCCACGCCCACCAGCCAATCAGAGTGGCTGTATGCAAATTAACTCAGCCAAGATGGAGGCCGGCAACCATGTAGGTGGGTGTAATGCAGGTGGCAGGGTGAGCGGGGCATATGGGGCAGGTGATGGGCGGGGTGTGTGAGGTGGGCTGGGCACGATGGGCAGGTGGCGGGCCACAGGTTGGGCAGGTACAGGCCGGGCTGAGCGCCCCCCCCCAGTGCACAATATATTGTGCACCGGGCTCCTAGTAGTAAAATATAAGGTCACTTAGCATGTGACATAAGACAGCAATTTACATGATATGAGAAATGACGTAAGTTAGCAAGTACTCAAAATAATACCTTTGATATCATTGGACAATGAATTGGGTTTTTAAATATTTCTCCCTAGGGTTTCTAGGAGAAATCTGTTTGACCTTTAGTGTAAGACTGTTTGTCTCAGGCAAAGGATTGATTATATCTGCCCTGAAAGACAATTTACTGGCACAATTGCTACAAAGAAGCTTTTCCTTCAGATTTTTCTTCAAGTTGTTTGGTGAAAATATTCAGGTGACAACAACATTGCCAAATGCCTCCAAAATCCACTCCTCCAAATTCTGAGGACTTTAGTACTTAAGCTGCTTTGTGAATTTGTTTAAGTAGCCACTATCATACAGAACCAGGGTTGTATAGACATATATAATTGGCATGCTAGCCAGGCATATGCCAAATGCAATTAAAATACAACTTATTTTTTCTTTCCCAAAATTCTTTTTGATTTGCCGAGTTGGGTAGTCCTCCCAACTGGATGAAAACTCCAGAGGACCAGAATTCTTCATGCACTCTGAGATAGAGGGCAGGCCTACCAACTCTGCGTTCTTTCTCTGCTCATTTTCACCCTGTTCACTAGGGTTGACATTGGGGGTGGGGGGACCAGGAAGGGATTGAACCAGACAGCCTTACCAGCTGAGTGAGAACTGCTGTTGCAGTAAATAGCCTTTGAGCTCACTAGCCCCAATGGCCATTTAAGGGTCACTCTTCCTCCCATGGGAGCCTTTACGGGATCCTTGAGAGGGTCCCAGCTAGACTCCTCTGTCCTGGCATCAGGACCACTGTGCAATAGGCTTTCACCCCAAAGAGCTCTTTTAGGGCCCACTAAGGCTTCATGCAGGCTAGCTCTCCCCCATACACCCACAGGACTCTTCAGGGAACACTTCCAAGGTGGGAGGTAGTTAATCCCCCATACAGCCCTCTCACCCTCACTTTCCCTTCTCTCCTCCCTAGCCACTCTCTCCCTTTTCCTTTTACTCTCTCCCCTTTCTCCACTACTTCCCCCACCTCCCCACAACCACATTTCATGTTGCCTTTGCTTTTTCAAATGTGAGCAAGTACCAGACCAGTGTCTTTAGCTCCAGGCAACTGGGCTTTTTAGGAGGTCCCTCCCTGCTCTCCACTGTGACAGGATAGTAATAGAGCTCTCCACAGAGAACAAGTTGGGAAACTGCATCTCACCCTCTACGCCCATAATTCACTTGTGAATTTTTGAGTCATCTCACTTGTTCTCAGTCACTGATACTGATGTTTCCTTCCTCCCTTCTTCCCTCCCTCCCTCCCTCTCTCCCTCCCTTCCTCCCTCCCTCCCTCCCTTCCTTCCTTCTTTCTTTCCTTCCTCCTTCCCTCCCTTCCTTCCTTTCTTTCTTCTAAAACATGTTCTAATAGATCGTTCTTTCTGAAACCACACTCCTAATGCATTCCCTGCAATTCCCCATTCTGGTTTCTTTAAAGTAGAGTCAGAACCTACACACAAAAATGAATGCAAAATCCTTTCTGGATTTGTATTATTTCCTTCTAGTGGCTTATTGTTATATTGTACACACTTAGCTTTAGACCAATATATTTTAGCTACTCACTCCATGTTTCTACAGAACATTCAAGTTAGTTTTCATGAAGAGAAAAATCCCAAATCTCTATTTTTAATTGAATTCATATGAAATTGATATACACAATTAGACTAAAGGATTGCATTAACAAGAACAGCTAGAAGTGCAAGGTTGGACTACAAGGCAGGGTTGGCTACATATTACATGCTTACCCACCTATAAAATGGGAATAATCACAGCTCTTTCAGTTGGAGAAGGTGGATTGATACTAGTTAAGTAATGCATTTTGTAGACCTCTTATCTGCGATAGAAGAGGCTTCATACATGATAGCTATTTATTAAGCATCTAAAATGTTCTGGGTAATTCTGACTGTAAATTTGAGAAAACTTGCTTAACCTCTCAAACTTAGAGATGATATCTACTGGTGTAGGAAAGCACTAAATAAAATAACATATGTAAACAATGTTACTTGCTAGGCAATAAACTAATGTAAGCACCGATCCTCCAGTTCTCCATATATTTGCTCATAGACAAGACTCAGTGAAATTAGTCTACTCCTATAAATATTCATGTAAAATCTCCAGTTTCTTATGGAAAAGAAAAGTATTTAGAATGAGTTTTCCTATTCTTGAGAAACCTGTCAAAACAATTATTGTAATTTATACAACAAGCTAGTTAAAAACTACTGGTCACTGTTTCTTTGACAATGTTTGAGTCGTCTTATGAATAACTCAGTGCTACCAAAACATTTTTAATAACAGCAAATCAAACATTTGGTTAGATAGTTACTCTTCTGTATTAATTTTAAACAAAGAACTTAAAACAAAAGGTTTGAAATAAAAGAAACTAAATAGCTAATAAACATTGACTTGAAGAAGAGGGAGTGAGAAATCTGTGTTTGCCAACTAGGTGATAGATCCTTCTGCACAAAAGTTCAGCCTGTCCTAGAATCCAAAAAAGAGAATTAGCACACATTAGATTTCTAGACTCTGTTCATATTTAAACAAGCCTCACAATGTCTATTGATCTGCATTTAGACAAGTTCTGAATTTAGACAAAGGCCAGCATTTGGGCGGAAATGAAGAATCATGAAAGAGTAAATTATATTCCCAAATTGCATAACCTCTGTTCTTTGGGGCTCCAAACGAATACAATGAGCAATTACATGCCCATCAGATGTTCAAGATAACGACATATTAGTAGAAATCAAGATTAACTATGTTGTTGCGTAAGATCAGACAGAAATTTATAAATGAAGATAAAGATCAAGGCTTTGAAATAAAAGAATACATAAAATCCTAAACCATTGAAAATTTTTACTAATTTTTAGCTCTCTCAAGGTCATTTGGACAAAAATTAAAATAATGAAACTACATCCTCAATGTACGAGTTTTATCACATAAAGCTGGATTAAACTACAGCATGGAGGCCATGAGGGAAAGCTGTGCTTTCCCCAGCTTCAAAATTAATAAAAGATAGAAAAATATAAAAAGCTTTCTTTGTGTATGTGACAGAGAGGTGAGATTAAAAACTCCTGTGGGAAAGCAACACCCTCATTACAAAGGAGATTTTTGGGCCATGGTGGACTCTACTTTTGATATTCACTTCAACTGGCATAGTGGTTTTCACCTAGGCCTCTGGGTATGAGCAGGAACTCAGTGATGATTTTTATACTGGCAGATATTCGAGAAGTCACAACTCAGCATTGATCAAAATGGTCTTAGTTTCTCCTCAGTTTGAACAAACTTCAGACAGATTTCTTCCTGATTATGGGGCTCCTGACCTCCCTTTTCTTAGAGCATTTACTTTAGAAAACTTGAGATTGCAAATGTCCATCTCTGCTCCTTTGAAATGTAGATAAATCTCCCAGACTTTCACTAGTGTTACAACACAGGAATGTCTTTCTCAAAAACCTGGAAATGAACCCTTTGAAATGCAATCATCAAGAACGATACTAACAAACAAAATAGAAACAGACTCATAGATAAAGAAAATAGACTGACAGCAGTCTGAGGGGAAAGGGGTTGAGTGGCTGGGTGAAAAGGTCAACAGTCACATATACAGAAGCATCAAGTAAGATAAAGCAGAAAATGACTGCTGGGATGACCTTTGCAAAAACAATTCCAGTTAAATGGCAACATTGATTGTAAGGCAGAAGAAAAAAAGAAGAGAAATTGCCAACTTCCTACAAAGATTACTGAATTAAGGATAAATCTAGTTTTTTTGTCCTGGGTCTGTAGTGTCTGAAAGATAGTGAGTGCCCAGATATAAGGCTCACAGAGGTAAGTTTAGCCCATTTCCAATGTAGCATCTAAAAATCAAAGTGCAATATTTTGCCTTCTAAGCCAGTATACAAAGGATAGAGGTAACAAGACAATTGGTAAAATAATTGAATGGGATAAAACTGGACACATCCAGAAAGAAACAGGTTTAGAATTAAACTACTATTTCCACCTGGGATGATTGCTACCATACTTCATGAACAAACACTAGTAAGAGAGAAATGACACTTATATTTGGTAAAGAGATTGGTAGACAGTAGCTGAGAGTTCAGATTCTTCTCCCCATTGAATGATTCCACAGTGACCCAGTGAGTGTGTTAGGGAGAGTGCAAATATATATTCCTAGAAAGTCACAAAAAAGAACACAAAGGTAATTCTAATTGCAGAAGCAGGCCTCAAAATGTCAGAGTCATTTTTAAGTACAAAAGAAAAGTTACCTTACGGTAGAGCAACTTGGTGGAGACCACCTAATCAAAATATCAAATTAAAATTCCCAACCATGGGATAAACAGTCATCTCTCCCCTCATGTAATACACCGAGCAGGATACATTCCCTACGTAATATTTTTGCCAAAAATGTTTAAATAGAATCTGATCATGGGGAAACAAACAATTAGACAAATCCAAAGTCAGAAACATCCTGAAAAACAACCTAATTAAACTCAAAAAATCTTCGATGTCATGAAAGTTGAAAAAAGGCAGAAAGACTTCTAAATTAAAGGAGAGTAAAGAGGCAATGACAACAAAAGGCAACATATCACCCTTATTTGAATCTTCCTCTAAAGAACATCACTGTGATAAAGAGGGAAATCTGAAGAGTAGCCATATCTATATATATATATAAAGCCAGCAACCATAACACCTGTAATGACCATAATGACCAGTTGCTATGATGCCCACTGTGGCCAGGGAAATGGCCCAATCCTCCCTAATACCCTCTAGGCCACCCGCCTCTGATTAGACTCTCCCACCCTGATCAAGGGCAGGACCTGCTGGCTAAACACCCCCCCTTTCTATGCCCCCCAACCAGCCCTGCCCCTGATGGCCCACCCCACTATGATAGGCCCCAACCCTGGCTGGCACCACCCGATTGCCCCCACCCCAATAGGGGGTGGGGCCAACTGGCCAATCTCCTGCAGCCCCTCCCACACCTAGCCCTAGCTCAGATTGGCCCCCCCATCCCAATCAGGGGCAGGGCTTGCTGGCCAACCACCTACGGCCCCTCCCCTAGGCCATTGGCCCCTGATTGGCACCCTCCACCTCATTTGGGGGCAGGGCTTGTCAGCCCATTGTCCACAGCCCTTCCCCATGGCTGGCCCCACCCCCAATTGGCTCCCCAACCCCAATCAGGGGTGGGGCCCGCTGGCCAATTGCTTGTAGCCTCTCCCCCAAGCCAGCCCACCCCTGATTGGCCCCTGATCAGGGAGGGCTGGCCGGACCCCACCCATGCATGAATTTGTGCACTGAGCCTCTAATATTAGATAATATATTAATGATAAATTTCTTGAGAGTGATATACTGTAGTTATGTTTTTGAAAATGTTCTTTGTGACAATCTTCCCTGTTTTCAAACAGTCCAACCAAAATTAAACATATGCATATTATATGTCACTAGAGACCCAGTGCACAAATTCATGCATAAGTGGAGTCCAGCTGGCCTGCCCCAAGGGGGGCCGATCGGGCTGGGCCAGCAGGGGGAGGGGATGTGAGGGGATGATCGAGAGCGAGGCCTGCTGTGGGAAGGGGCCACAGGTGGTTGGCTGACTAGCCCCACCCCTGAAGGGGGTGTTGGGGGCCAGGCTGGGGAGAGGGGCTGCAGGAAGTTGGAGGGATGCAATTGAGGCCCCAATGAGGTCATTTGGCTGCTGCAGTGTGTGTCACAGTGACCGATGTTCCAGTCATTCTGGTCATTCCAGTGTTCCGGTTGTTTGGCTTTTATATATATACTAGGGGCCCAGTGCACAAAAATTTGTGCACTCGGGGGCGGGGGGGTCCCTCAGTCCGGCCTGTGCCCTCTCGCAGTCTGGGAGCCCTTGGGGGATATCCACCTTCTGAATGCCTGGCCAGCCTGAGTGAGGGCTGAGGGCCGTTTTCAGGCTGCCCACAGCTCCCACTGACCCAATGTCCCAATGAAGCTGGCTGGAATCAGGTTTCTGGGGTTTATTTATCTTCTATAATTGAAACTTTATTGCCATGAGTGGAGGCCTAGGCAGGCAATGAAGCCTCCTGTTTGTTTCAGCTCCGTGGCTTCTATAATTGAAACTTTGTTGCTGTGAGCAGAGGCCCAGCCGGTCTAGGCAGGCAGTTTCCTCCATGGCTGGTGCAACAGAAGCCTCCTGTTTGCTCTAGCTCCGTGGCTGCTGGCTGCCATCTCGGCTGGGTTAATTTGCATACAGATGCTCTGACTGGCTGAGGGCGTAGCTTGGCTGGTAGGCGTGGCTTAGGCATCTTGGAATGACGGTTAATTTGCATATTGCTCTTTTATTAGATTACATATATAATGTTAAGCAAGATTCTATTTTAAAATTAGTTAGCAAGAGCCTAGAAGAAGAAATCATGTTTATTAGAAGCCAGCTGCATGTTTACTAATTAGTCTAAATTAAGTTAGACTAATTTTGGGGAGCTTAAAAGACAAGATATTTCAGGGAAATTGAATGGGATTTAGTTCCTTTTTGCTTTTCAAAATTCAAAAAAGGCAATTAATTTCTAACTTGCTATCATATAGATAAACTAAAGAAAAATGAGTTGAATGGCCACATGGCAAAGTGAATTCAATCTTATCTGAATGGATATAATTCAAAGGGCTGACATTTGCCTGGAGGGAGTTCTCTAGTATTAAAATATACAAGTCTAGCCATCAGCTGGATTAACATATGAATGGCAAGCTGGCAAAATTTGTGAATGTCCTTGGCAAATATTCTCAGTGATACAGTTATGAATCCCAAAAATCTTGATGAACTAAGTAGATTAAAACCAACAATATAATATTTAATGAAATTATTTGAAGTTCTGTTGTTATCAATTAATCAATATGTGAATTTTGAACATGTGAAAGTAACTGGGAATAAAAAGGTAAACAAGAAAGTCATAGAACTCTTTTTCTTAGGTGAAAAGTATACATTTAAAACAATTACAAATGAGATAAGTACATGGAGGACAGAGTCTTGGAGTGTGTATTAGGGAAACCTAACATAAACAGGAAGTCAGGAAAGGCTGCCCATGGGTGGCAATGTACTAGTATATATGGAAAACATTAGATGCTCTGAGAATAATCAATCAAATGAGAAGATGTCACAACAAAGAGGTGAGAAGAACTGGAGCAGTTAAAAGAAGACACCATCCTGGCAGAGGGAACACACACACACATATAAAGGCTTAAGCAGACGTGGCTATGGTATAGCAATAAGCTGAGTGAAGTCCAGTGTGGCTAGAGCAGAGACCAAGAGGGAAGAGCTCCAAAGAAATACAGATTAAAAGAGACAACCCTAACAGCTGTCTGAGTTGAAAGGTGTAACAGGTTTAACTAACTCTAATTTCAATATGATTCAATAATGCCATATAATATCCTATCCAAGACAAGGATGGCGTGAGGCTCCATCCTTGGTGTTCTGTTCGTTGCTTATAATACCAACTTTAAACTTGGGTTTCAATAAACTCAAAGCAGTCTATATGTTAAAACCAACTGAAATCTGAATGAGTGTTAAAGAAATTGGAAATAAGTCACCTGAAAAGAAGATTCCAGGAGGCATGATACCTATCTTCAAATATCTGAAGGGCGGTCATATGAAGTAGGAATCATAGCTGGTATATAATTACCAAGAGTTAATGAATAAGGTCATAACAATGCATAGTTAGTTCAATCTTAGGTAGACTTTACAAATAGATCCTGGCTGAAGATGCATGCAATGGCTGTCCTGGGAAATGCTGTATCTCCCAGGATGACTGATAAACGGGAAATTCCAGAGATAATTCAAGTTTTTGAAATACATCATTAGTAGGTCTTCTTCCAATCCTGATATTCCATAATTCTATGACAGTGCCATCATTTCTATTACATTGGCATCATACTCAAGAGTTATTCAAAATATTTTAGAAGGAAGACTTAATAGGACCAAACTGATGAATCTATAGAAATAAAATTTATATCCAACAAATGTATCACAAAGACTGAATCTTTATTTTAAAATATGTTTTATTGATTTTTTACAGAAAGGAAGAGAGAGGGATAGAGAGTTAGAAACATCGAATAGCTGCCTCCCGCACACTCCCAAATGGGGATGTGCCCCCAACCAAGGTACATGCCCTTGACTGGAATTAAACCTGGGACCCTTGAGTCTGCAGGCTGACGCTTTATCCACTCAGCCAAACTGGTCAGAGCACAAAGACTGAATCTTAAAAGTAACTTAAAAATATAAAACCTCAAAATGTAAACTAAAGTCAAACCTCATTTTTGAGATGAAGTCAGCCTAGCCATTAAGAACATGGACTTTAGAGCAGACCTGTGTGATCCGGGCAAATTTCTCAGCCTTTCTGCATCTTAGTTCCTTATTTATGTAATGAAGATAATTATAAAAAATGACTGGCTTATAGGATTGTTGTGAGGATTAGTGAGTTAACAAATTTAAAACATTTAAGACAGTGTCTGGAAGATAGTAAATGCCATAAAGTGTTAGAAGAGAGACTCTAGGGCAGTGGTTCTCAACTTTCTGGCACTTAAAATACAGTTCCTCATGTTGTGACCCAACCATAAAATTATTTTCGTTGCTACTTCATAACTGTAATGCTGCTACTGTTATGAATCATAATGTAAATATCTGATATGCAGGATGGTCTTAGGCGACCCCTGTGAAAGGGTTATTTGACCCCCAAAAGGGTCACAACCCACAGGTTGAGAACTGCTGCTCTAGGGTCAGACAAACTTGGACTAAACTCTAGTTTCCTTGCTAACTAGTTAGGTGACCTTTCTCTCTCTATGAAATGGAGATGGAAGTATCTACTAGTCAAGATTCAATCTCAAATATCAGAACCCATCTGGCCAGCATAATCAGGAGATTCAGTGTAGGGATTAGCATTTTGGAAAAGTTCATGAAAAAGAGTTGGAGGAACAGGTTCTAGACTCAGCTTTCAGAAGTGATACCACCCAAGGCAGTCCCACACCACTGGTCCTCCACAGGAGATGCTGTCTCTGGCATAGTTTGCAATCAAGAGAATCGGAAGTCACTGTTCAACTGCTAATCCTGTGGCACTTCTGGATTTAGAAATCCAACACTTCCACTGCAGCTACAGGCTTCCATATCACACCACCAGAGAATACTAGCAGATGCCTGCCCCCTTCTCTCTCCAACCACCCTATTATCACTGTTGCAACCCAACAAATGCCTCCCCTATGTTACTTTCAGAAACCAGAATGTGGATTACCGCATGTCTGAGTTCTAAGCAGCAGGGTAGCACATTGGCTCATACATAAACCTGAGCTGTAAAGAAATGTGAGAAATGTAGAATGACTTTTCAGCTCGAGCAGCAATATAACATTCTAAAAGGAAGACAGAATGGATATAAAAGAGCTAATCTGCAATATCTATCAGCCTATCTCTTATCACTAGGGTGAGAATTAAATAGGATAGAATTCATGTATAGTACTTAGCCCTGTGTTGGGCAGAAAGTAATCACTCAATAAGTTACTAGTGACTTTCAGCATAAACATCTCTGAGCAAGAATTACCTTTCCATTTCTCATCCTAAAATCCAAGAAACAAAATGAAAACAATAACTTCAAACCCTATTTTCAGTAAAAAGAAGAGAAATACATAATCCATCGAGTCATAAACATACACAAAGCCTTTCAAAATTAGCAGAAATAAAGCCACAACAAAAGAAAAGGCTAAGAGTGCTGGCAGGGCCCTATGATACAGACCACATAAAGTGCTGGGAAGAAACAAACTTCCTGCAAGTGAAACTTCACACTGGAACACAAAAGCTGTATATCTGGACGATGAAAGTGAACGAGGAAATGGAAGGAAGAAAGCTGACAAAGTAAACTCTTCTGGGTGAGTTTTATTTTATTTTGAGAACAGAGAGGAAGGCACTCCAACAAATTCTTTCAGGAGCCAAAGTTACGAAAAGCATCTCTCTCTGCGGTACTGGACCATTTGAGGTTGCAGTGTCACAGACACCTTGGAACCAGGCAATGCCTGTCTCCCACCTGCCAGGATTCCCTATAGAACCAGAGTAATTGTGGTGGGAACATTCAAAAGGCCCTGGAGGGCTGATTTCAGGGAAAATTAGCCCAAATTATCGTGTCATGCAGACAGAGCCATGGGAATCATCATAGATCCAGGATGGGGGAGACCTCACACTCTCAGAGAAGATTCCTTGATAAAAGAAGAAGCCTGGGAGTATGAGCACAGCCATGTGCATGTAGGGAACGGACCAGGATTGGTCCTTCCTCCCACCTGCCCCACCTGGGAAATGCACTAGCCCTCTGGTTTCTGAATCAGAGAACAAAGAGCTTCTGTGGCACTTGCCATCATGGTTCTGTGGCACCTGCCAGCGTGGTTCTGTGGCTGAGTATCAACCTATGGGCCAGGAGGTCACGGCTTGATTCCTGGTGAGGGAACATGTCCCATATTGTGAGCTCAATCCCCAGTGTGGGGCATGCAGGAGGCAGCTGATCAATAATTCTTTCTCAGCATTAGTGTTTCTGTCTCTCCCTCTCCCTTCCTCTCTGAAATCAATAAAAATAATTTTTAAAATGTTAAAACAAAACAAAACAAAAAAACGCAGAGCTCCCATGGTGCAGGAGAAAGCCTTTGGGTTGAGAAGCCTAGAAGGTTGCCATGGACACCTTCTCACCCTCCTCCCAATAAACACACATATATACAAGCAGAAGTACCACAGAAAGAGAGAATTCAGGAAAATTCAACTCATTCAATGAGAAATTTAAAAGAAATTGCCACATGATCAATACGAAAACACTACAAGCAAAAAATGTGGAAGAAAAAAGAGTAAATTTTATCATCAGACGAAGAACTTACAGAAAATGTTGCCACAATATTGGATAAAAATAATTTGACAAAAATTTTAAAAAATAACAAAATCATTATCTGTTATGCACTGAATAGTACCTCCCCAAAAGTCATGTTAAAGTCTTAATCATCAGTACCTCAGAATGTGACCTTATTTGGAAATAGGCTCTTCACCAATGATCAAGTTAAGATGAGGTAATTAAAGTAGGCCCTAATCTAATATGACTCGTATCCTTATCAGAAGAGGGTGGAAGGATGCAGACATGCACAGAGGGAAGACCAGCTAAAGACAGTGAAGGCGGCCATCTATAAGCCAAGGAGGGAGATCTCAAAGAAATTAACCCTATCAAATACCTTGACCTCAGACTTCTAGCCTCCAGACTGTGAAGAAAGAAATATCTGTTACTTAAGCCATGCAGTCTTTGGTACTTTGTTATGGCAGCCTGAGCAAACTAAAATATCACCTTTATGAAGAAAGATCACAAAATAGAAATGCAAAAGTCAGGTAAAATATGAGAGCTAACAGAAGAAATTAAAATATGAATTGACAGAGAGGAGAAAAAGCCCTCAATAAAATAACCAAAAACACTGAACAAATAGACCCTAGGGAAAACTCTGTTAGAGATATAAAAGACAGAAATAATAAACTGAGCAAAATAAAGAGGAAATAAGGAAAAACTTTAAAAGGCTTTGAGGGAAAACTATTATGATACGTAATCAAAGCATACCCAAATATGCATGGTTGGAGATGCTAAGTAATATCAAAACAATAGCAAAAATCTAATCTAATAAAAGCGTAATATTGAAATTGACCATCCCTTCGGGATGCCTAAGCCATGCCCACCAGCCAATCAGGGCGGCTGTATGCAAATTAACCCAGCCAAGATGGAGGCCGCCACTCACGGAGCTGAGTAAACAGGCAGCATCCGTTGCAGCAGGAGTGAAACTGTTTGGGGGCGGCTGGCCTTATCCCGGCTCCAGGCAACAACATATCTGCAACATTGTCTCAATCATTGAAGCCTCAGGAGCTGAAGCAAACAGCAGGCTGGGCTACTAAGTGCAACATTGTTTCATTATAGAAGTCACGAGCTGAAGCAGAGAGGAGGTTTCATTAACCGCCTAGGCCTTGGTTTAAAGAAACAGTGTATCAATTATAGAAGATAAATAAACCCCAGGAACCTGATTCCAGCCAGCCTTGCTGGGACATTGGGTCAATGGGAGCTGTGGGCAGCCTGAAAGCCTGAAAGTGCCCTTCAGCCCGTCACCCATGCTAGCCACACCCCAAGGGAGTGAGGGATCCCACTGGGGAGCTTGGCCAGCCTGAAAACAGCCATCAGCCCCTCACCCAGGCTGGCCAAGTACCCCAGTAGGGACCCAAAACCTGAAGGGACTGTGGGCAGCCTGAAAACAGCCCTCAGCCCGTCATCCAGGCTGGCCACACCCCAATGGGCAGCCTGAAAACAGCCATCAGCCCCTCACACAGGCTGACCACACATGCCGGCAGGTGGACATCCCCAGTGGGGTCCCAGACTGCGAGAGGGCACAGGTCAGGCTGAGGGACCTCCAGAGTGCACAAATTTTTGTGCGCTGGGCCCCTAGTCTTATCTAATAAAAGAGTAATATTGAAATTGACCGTTTCCACGGGATGCCTAAGCCACACCCACCAGCCAATCAGAGCAGCTATATGCAAATTAACCCAGCCAAGATGGAGGCCGGCAGTCACGGAGCTAGCATAAACAGGAGGCTTCCATTGCACCAGGAGTAAACTGTCTGCCTAGGCCGGCTGGACCTCTCTCTACTCACAGCAACATAGTTGCAATTATAGAAGCCACGGAGCTGAACCAAACAGGAGGCTTCCATTGCACCTGCAATGGAGGAAACCGCCTACCTAGGCCAGCTAGGCCTCTCTTTGCTCATGGCAACATTCTTTCAATTATAGAAGCCAACAGGACGCTTTGTGACTTGCCTAGGCCTTGGCTTAAAGCAACAGTTTCAATTATAGAAGATAACTAAACCCCAGAAACCTGCTTCCAGCCAGCCTTGCTTGGACATTGGCTCAATGGGAGCTGTGGGCAGCCTGAAAATGCCCCTCAGCTCCTCACCCAGGCTGCCCAGGCACCCCAGTAGGGACCTGAACCCTGTAGGGACTGCGGGCAGCCTAAAAAGCTGAAAATTGTCCTCAGCCCCACACTCAGGCTGCCCAGGCACCCCAGTAGGGTCTCAAACCCTGAAGGGACTGTGGGCAGCCTGAAAACGCCCCTCAGCTCCTCACCCAGGCTGCCCAGGCACCCCAGTAGGGACCCAAAACCTGAAGGGGCTGTGGGCAGCCTGAAAACGGCCTTCAACCCCTCAGCCTGGCTGGCCAGGCACCCCAATGGGGTGAGGGTCCACACTGGGGGGCTTGGCCAGCCTGCGAACAGCCATCAGCCCCTCACTCAGGCTGGCCAGGCATGCCAGCAGGTGGACATCCCCAGAGGGGTCCCAGACTGCGAGAGGGCACAGGCTGGGCTGAGGGACACCCCGAGTGCACAAATTTTCGTGCACCGGGCCCCTAGTACTTAAGAATAGTTAATTCAAGAAGCATTTCCTAACTCTCCACAGCAATAGGCCCATAATGTACCTGCAAGTATGGTTAACAGCAAGACACATCCTGCTGAAGCTATTGAGGTATAAAGGTAAAGATAGAATCTTGGGGCAGCCAGACAAAAAGATTAGGTTGTTTACAAAAAGGAAAGTCACTAAGTGGTCTCAAATTTCTCTACAGAAACATGCACTACCAGAAGTGGGACAACACTAAAAGAAAGTCAAGAAAATCAAGTGTGAGTTGAGGACTCCATATGCACCCGTTCATGGGAGCTTCAGATGTAAAGCTACACACAAACATTTGAACATGCAATCATGCAAGGAGCAGGGTACTCAGAGGTTCTTCTTGAGCACTTTCTAAGGAAACGTACTGTGACCAACCAAGAAATGCCTAGAGAAGAAAACGTAAAAGGATGGCAATGAGAACATACTTAATTATAAAACTAAGACTAAAACAAATGTGATGATTAAAGTGATAAATGAAAATACTGTATCTCCCCAAAATGTAGGACAACTATTTGTAGAAAGAAGAGATTAAAAGGTAGGCTAGAGAGGCTGGAAGATGGCGGCATAGGGTAGACACCGTATATGCAGCTGTGAACAACTATTTCAGAAAAACCACGAAAAGAACACACGGACACCACTCGCACCCACAGGACGGCTGGCTGAGTGAAAATCCTACAACTAGAGAAGAGTCTGAAACTCAGAGGAGTGGCAGAAGCAAAGTACAGAGGTACGGAAGCGCGCGCACGGGCTCGGGGAAGGGCTGGTACCGGAGGTCGCGGTTCTTTTCCAAAACGGAGAGAGCCACAAGCTCCTAGCGGCTCTGAACTCCAGTTCCAAGCGAGTTTCTGAGGACCCACAGACACCCAGAGAAGGGGGACTGACTGGCACCGGGTGGAAACCCAAAGCGGGTTTCTCTCAGCGTTGCTTGCAGCAATTACCGTGGGACACAGAAACCTGGTGTCTCTCAGCACAGGGCTGAGAAGCACCATAGCTATTTGCTCCGCCCCGCCCGGCGAACTCCCCGAGGCCCCACCCCTCCCAAGTGCGTCAGAGGCTTCTGCAGCAACACCTCCTTAAAGATACAGGAGCCAGCCTCACCCAGTGGCCAGAGAGGGACTAACCTAAACAAAACAGATCCACAAGGAACACACTCGGGGCA
>PVJC01031136.1:0-15046 GCA_004026665.1 Murina feae | reverse complement strand
GGATTGGCTGTTGGTATAAGTCAAATATTGTGGTCTTCAAAATATTCAATGGCAGCCTAATTCACATGAAATACAAATTATTTTCTTGGGTTTAAGGTTTTGAATGATCTATTTGATTTCATTTTCCTCATGCAACCTTACTTTATGTGACTTCTCTGCCAGTGTTCTCTTATTCTGCCCTGATAACTTTTCTCTCTGAGGAAACATGACTTGTCCAGCTGAGACTGAATTTTCTCTTTTTCAACAATTGAAATCTTCAATCATCCTTTGGGAGCCAATTCACACTACCTCCTGACGATTCCAGCCTCACTAGTCACCTCTGTACTTACACAGCCCATACTCTCCAAGCTGAGCAGCTTAGGCCTGTTTATATTTTGTTTAATTTATTATTTATATTTTGTTTAACTTATTAAAGATCATGTATCATTCTCACCTGCATAAATTCAGTGTAAAATCTTGAAAACCAAGATTTGGAAACCTTTCTGCATGAAGACAGCTTTGTTCTGCAGGGGTGAAAGAAGAGGGTGGCTATCGAAAGGATATTTCAACTGTATTCTGTAAAAGGACCTCTGACTATAATTCATTATTCAAAACATACTTATTTTGAGTTTACTGAACCGTGGGCCTTCTGTTAGCACCTGGGAACATGTCAATGTATAAGTCAGACTTTTAACCAATGCCCTAAAAATTCTTATAGTTACTAGTGTGGTAAGCAATTGGATATATATCACAAGAGCATAGTAACTGAGACCATATGCAAATGAACCCTTGGAGTTCTGGTGCCAACTTGGTCTAGAGGCTCAGATCCAACATCAGAGCTGAAACCTGAAGGAAATGTGGGAATGCAAAGGACACTGAGGAGAAATGAGGGCACACATTCCTTCGTAAGGCCATATTTGTCTATGTTGTTACATACATCTAATCTCAGCACATTAATTAAGCTCCTAGACTACTAATCAAGTCTTCTCTAATGAATTATATTCAAATGAATACCATTTTATTAATAGTGAACAACTTACAATTTATTCTCTACAGTGTTTGGAGGTGGAGCATATAAGAAAAGAAAACAACCCTCTTTCCTACTCTGCAGAAGGGCATAAAAGAGGCCCTCAGAACTCTTCTCTGCCAAGCTCAGAACTTAACTCCTACTAACCATGTCCTCTATGTATGAAGGCGCAGTCTTGTTAAAACACAGACTTTAACAAACTGAGTGATACTCCTAGTATGCTTTCTTAGAGGACTGTGGCATTATCCAATGAAAAAGGGAATAACAAGCACTGACACGGTGGCTTTAAGAGATAATGAAAACCCAGAAGTGGGATCACAGGGTTAAATGGGAGTTCCATTTTTAGTTTTTTGAGGAAACGCCATACTGTCTTCCATAGTGGCTGCACCAGTCTGCATTCCCACCAGCAGTGCAGAAGGGTTCCTTTTTCTCCGCATCCTCTCCAGCACTTGTCGTTTGTAGATTTGTTGATGATAGCCATTCTGACAGGTGTGAGATACCTCATTGTTGTTTTGATTTGCATCTCTCGTATAATTAGTGACTTTGAGCATGTTTTCATATGTCTTTCAGCCTTCTGTATGTCTTCTTTTGAAAAGTGTCTATTTAGGTCCATTGCCCATTTTTTGATTGGATTGTTTATCTTCCTTTTGTTAAGTTGCATGAGTTCCCTGTAAATGTTGGATATTAAACACTTATCGGTGATATCATTGGCGAATATGTTCTCCCATGCAGTGGGCTTTCTTGTTTTGTTGATGGTTTCCTTTGCTGTGCAAAAGTTTTTATTTCGATGTAGCCCCATTTGTTTATTTTCTCTTTGGCTTCTGTTGCCCTAGGAGCAGTATCAGTGAAGAAATTCCTTCGGCACATGTTTGCGATTTCGCTGCCTCTGTATTCCTCTAGTATTTTTATGATTTCCCGTCTTACGTTTAAGTCCTTTATCCATTTTGAGTTTATTTTTGTGTACAGTGTGAGTTGGTGGTCCAGTTTCATCTTTTGCATGTATCTGTCCAATTTTCCCAGCACCATTTATTGAAGAGACTGTCTTAACTCCATTGTACACTTTTGACTCCTTTATTGAATATTAATTGGCCATAGTGGTTTGGGTCAGTTTCTGGGTTCTCTATTCTATTCCATTGATCTATATGTCTGTTCTTGTGCCAGTACCAAGCTGTTTTAAGAACAGTGGCTTTGTAATACAGCTTGATATCTGGTATTGTGATCCCACCTACTTTGTTCTTCTTTCTCAGGATTGTTGCAGCTATTCGAGGTCTTTTTTTATTCCAGATGAATTTTTGGAGTATTCGTTCTAGGTCTGTTTAATATGCTGTTGGTATTTTAATGGGGATTGCATTGAATCTATAGGTTGCTTTGGGAAGTATGAACATTTTGATGGTATTGATCCTACCAATCCATGAACATGGTATGTTCTTCCATCTGTTTATGTCTTCCTCTATCTCTTTTTTCAGTGTCCTGTAGTTTTTCGCATATAAGTCTTTTACCTCCTTGGTTAAGTTTATTCTTAGGTATCTTAATTTTTTTTGGTGCAATGATAAATGGGATTGTTTTTTTAATCTCTCTTTCTGTAAGTTCACTATTAGTGTAAAGGAGTGCCATAGATTTCTTGGCATTAATTTTGTATCCTGCAACATTGACGAATTCATTTATTAAGTCTAATAATTTTTTGATGGAGTCTTTAGGGTTTTCTATGTACAGTATCATGTCATCTGCAAATAAGGAGAGTTTTACTTCTTCTTTTCCAATTTGGATGCCTTTTATTTCTTCTTCTTGCCTGATCGCAATGGCTAGTACTTCCAGTATCCCAAGAAACCAGAAACACCAATCAGAAAGGATATATGCATCCCTATGTTCATAGCAGCACAATTTATCATAGCTAAGATTTGGAAACAGCCTAAGTGCCCATCAGCAAATGAATGGATTAGAAAACAGTGGTATATCTACACAATGGAATACTATACTGCTATAAAAAAGAAGGCATTCTTACCATTTGCAGCAGCATGGATGGAACTGAAGAGCATCATGCTAAGTGAAATAAGCCAGTCAATGAAAGAAAAATACCACATGATCTCACTTATTTATGAATAATAAAGACCATTAGAAATTGATAAACATAAACAGATACAGAGGCAGAACAGCATTGAACAGACTGTCAACCTACAACTGGAAGGCTAGGGAGGGTTGGAGGGAGTTAAGAGATCAACTGAAAGACTTGTATGCATGCATATGAGCATAATCAATGGACACAAGACACGAGGGGGTAGGAGAGGAGGGGGGAAGGTCAAGGGAAAAAAATGGAGACCTATCTAACATTCACTGTAATACTTTAAGCAATAAAACAAAATTAAAAAAAAAGAAAAAGAGATAATAGAAACTACCATATAGGTGATGTGCATTATATGCGTTAGATGATGTCATAAATTTTTTAAAATATTTTCAGAAATAATCATCTGTAATACTGTTAACAATAAATAAAATACAAAGAAAAAGGAAATACTAATGCTATATTTGACTAAGTTGCAAAACCATAGCTTTATAAATTTTAATGCAATTTTAAAAAATAAAAGTTTATTTTTAAGAATATTGAACATATTTTAACTATTAGCTTGATTTGTAACATTTATCTGTTTGAACATATAGAAAATGCATCTTGACTTGTATTCTTGACACAACTATGAGAATATAGGGGTGATGTTGTGAATATTGATCTCTAGCTTCATTCAGAGGAGAACAGAATTCCCAGAGAAGGTGAGATGGTGAGATGGAGTAAGCAACTGAAGTAAAAGAGGAAACAAATGAAGTCTCTTTTAGACTTTTAAGTTCTAGGTTCTAGAAAGCAGTGGCAAAGTCTCAAGCAACTATTGGGTCACCAGCATATCAGAGCATTACAGAATCCAGGGGTGGGGCCCCCTGAGAATCAAGGCTCTGATCTTAGGTGAGTTTCATCCTGTAAGACTCAGCATTATCTATTTTCCTAAGAGGAATCACACAGGAAGCTGAATAACTTTGAGGGGGTGGGTAATCCTCCTATATAATAAAGCAGAAATATGCAAATTAACCCTCACATCCTCACAAGATGGCTGCCTGCAATTGGGCTGTCAGGGGCATTAGTGAAGGATGACCAAATGACTGAATAAGCAAGCTGCATGGGGCAACCAGGCCAGTGGGGGGACCATGAGGGGCAACCAGACAGGCAGAGGGGGCAGGTGAGGGCAACCAGGCCAGCAGGAGGGGCAGTTGAGGGTGACCAGGCTGGCAAGAGGTCAGTTAGGGGCAACCAGGCCAGCAGGGAGGGAAGTTAGGGGTGATTAGGCTGGCAGGAGTGGCCATGAGGGACAACTAGGCTTGGGGGGGGAGCAGTCAGAGCAACTAGGCTTGCAAGGAAGGGACAATTGGAGGCGACCTGGCCAGCAGCAGAGGGCAGTTAGGGGCAACCAGGCCAGCAGGGGGGTCAGTTAAGGGCAATCAGGCCAGCAAACAGAGCTGTGAGAGGCAATCAGGCTGAAAGAGGGGGGAAGTTAGGCAGGCAGGCAGGTGAGCAATTAGGAGCCAGCAGTCCAGGATTGTGAGAGATATGTCTGACTGCTGGTTTAGGCCCGATCCTGGGGAATGGGCCTAAACCAGCAGACAGACATCCCCAAGTGTTCCCAGATTGGAGAGGGTACAGGTTGGGCTGAGGAGACACGTCCCCCTCCCCCCCATGAATTTCGTGCACCAGTCCTCTAGTATGAATATAATTAATCATGGTTTCACCACAAATCAGGCAAGTGAATTAAATGATTCAGGGCTGACTAGAAAACTAGATTTCAAAAGCCATGCATTATATGGGCTCTTCTATACTAGTGAAGTGAAAACTGGAAACAAGTTCAAATTACTGTTGGGTATCTATAAGTGTACTTCCAAATTACAGACAAAGAGAACTCTTTTTCATAAAAGAATTTTTCAGTTAGATACAGTATACTTTAAATAAAATTCCAGGACCTGAAACATAAATTAGTTAATTCAATACATACTTTAGCAGACCTTGAAAATGAGACAAGACAGATTTTTTACATTTTAATTAATTCTAGATTTAAAGCTCTTTGCAAACAAATAATTTCCAATTTCACTAGCACATATGCATAATAATTACAATGTTAATATAAATGTTTTTAGAAACTACCATTGATGTAGGCAGCCCAGGTTAGTGCTAGGTATCATTTTAAGGCTTTTTCTCAAAACAAAGAGTACACAGTGAAGTGTGTTGTGACCTAGTAGAGCACCTGAACTGAGCACAATCCAGTTCTGCCCTCGCAACAGCCTGGGAGGCATTGTACCAGTGTTAAGCATCAACTCTACTTTTTAAAAATTTATATATCCTATATAATAAAAGAGAAACGTATAAATTAACCATCACTCTGATACACCCACCAGCCAATCAGAAACAAGTATGCAAATTGACCAAACTAAGATAGTGGTGGCCATGGAGCTGGAGCGAGCAGGAGGCTTGGGTTGACCCCGGTGATGGTGGAAACCAAGCTTCCCACCTGCCCTGGCTGGCCCTGGGCTCTGCTCAAGGCTACAGAGTTCCACTTATAGAAGATCAATAAATCCCAGATATGGAGAGGCTGGGAGCTTGGGTTGTCTGGGAGCGTGGCCAGCCTAAAAATGGCCATCAGCCTAGTCTGGCCACACTCCCAGGGGGTGAGGGTCCCCACTAGGGGTCTTGGCCAGCCTGCAAACAGCCATCAGCCCCTCACCCAGGCTGGCCAGGTACCCCAGTGGGGACCTCCACCCTGAAGGAGCTGTGGCCAGCCTGCAAACAACTCCTCACCCAGGCTGGCCTCACCCAATGGGGCAAGCACACTGGCACAGGGATCAGTTGAGGGTGATAAAGCTGGCTGGGGGGGGGGCATTTGGGGGAGAGTGAAGAAAGTACAGGCCGGGCTGAGGTACATCCCCCTCCCCCATGCATGCATTTCGTGCATTGGGCTATACACACACACACACACACACACACACATTTGAGAGAGAAGAGAAGGGACAAAGAGAGAGGAGAGAGATATATCAATTTTTTGTTCCTCTTATTTATGCTTTCATTGTTTGATTCTTGCATGTGCCCCTCCTGGGAATTGAACCTGCAACACTTTGGCATATCAGGAGGACACTCAACCAACTGTGCTACTTGGCCAGGGCCAAACATCAACTCTTTATTATCTTTCCAAGACTTGGCACCTGCTGAACGTAGCTTTTTGTTTCAGCTCCTTTGTTTTTTCATTCTCCCTTGGTCCCTTCACAAGCTTATCATCTTTTCTGGAGGGAACATTCACTGGTGAAGCAATTGATGCAGACTACAATGGAATTTGCAGACCACAAGGTCAGGTACTCATGGGTATGTTTCTGGGTCCTGGTCAATCTAGTTTTTCATGTGTAGATAAAGATAATAAATTTATGCAACACATGCAGGTAAGTATGGAACCCATTTTATAAGATTTTTACAAAATTATAAATGAGTGAACTTATTTAAAGTGCTTAGCATAGTGCTTGGAGCACAGTAGGTGTTATAAGTCTATTGTTATCATCCTCATCATTACTTAGGAATATATACATGTTTGGCATATAGCAGCATCCCTCAGTGACACCTAATAGTGCTCTCATTTGACTAGCTCATCTTAGCCGACATGAAAAGGATAGGTAGCAAGTACGGTATTCAGGCAGATTTAAAAATGTTTTTCCCTTTCTTCTTCTTAGTTTTAAGAAACCAATATGTAACCTTAAATATTCATTTTTATCAAGCATTTATTTCTGGAATCATTCATTCAATAAATCTTTATTAAATAGTAGCCCTATTTCAACTCTGGGCTGGATTCTTACCAATACACATCAGCTTATAGCATTCTAAAAATAATTGGCCACTTAGGAATTACAGCATTTACCTTAGTGATGAGAAAAAGTAAAGAAGTCAAAGAAACCTGGAGAGGTCCACTCAGAGTTTAGCCGATACAATCCCAAATTGATTTCTCCCACTACCTTCTGCAGTGCTTGTCTGCCCCGCTGTGCAAACCAAGTGCAAACCTAGTCAATTACACTTTACAAGTAAGAAAGTGAAACCCGAGAAAGATGACGAGTCTCTGTAACTTCTATGTACAGGAAAGCTTTACAGTTTCCCTAAATTACAATTCCATGCTTCTAAGAATCCAGTCTCTCAAAGTTATGTTGTCATAGACTGACTCGACAGTCATAGGCAGCTTCTGAAGTGACTATTTTTCTTTGGAAATGGTGTTTCCAGCTCTATTAATGGCCACTCTCTGCACAATTGATCAGTTCAGCCGAGTGGTTGATGCAACTTGGTCATCAGCACAGCCGGGGAGATGGATCATTTTTTTCCCAATTGAATCCTGTTGCTGCTCCACAAACACAGCCATAAAATTGCAGCCAACAGCTGCCTGAGCTCCAGGGAGGCAAGGCTTGTGGGACAGAGGGAGGTGGGTCTATGCATGTTTTGTTTCTCTCCTGGTAATTTGCTAGTTTCCCTGAGGGGTGGGGAGGATTGAGAATTTTTCTTAATTAGAACTTGAAAAATGCTCAGAATTCCATTTATTATTTTCAAGTATTTTTTCTTACTGTGTGAGAGAGGAGAATGTGTGCCTGAATGGGACATTGAAAACATAAAGATATAGGAAAAATGTAGTACCTCTGTTTCTGTTCCACAAAAGCAATTAGTATTTAAGTGAGACTCCAATTTTGCCTGTTGTTTCTAAAATGATTTTTAAGTTGGCTTCTCAGAATCTTAGGCAAGAAAAATTTCGTCAGTTTTTTAGGTGTTTTTTTTCACAATTTACCATGTTTTCAAAAGAATCCTATGTACGCATTATCAAAATTTCCAAGTGACCTTGACATACTCAGTTGAATAAGAGCTATCTGACTTTGGCTTTTGAGCATAGCTATTCTGACATTTCTCCTGAATCTTCCTATTCATCACAAACATTTTCTTCAAAAGAACGAAAGCAAGGGAGAAAAACAAAAATCACACCATTAACCAATAAGGGATTCCTTTTTTAATCTTTAAGACATTATTATTTTATCATCATCATCATCGTCACCATTATTGTCCTCATCACTATAATTTATGACCCATAATAACAGTAAGACTCAAAGCACAGCATACTCCTTTCTTCCTCATCCCCCTCGCCAGCCGATACACAACGACTTCGCTTCACCATCCCCTAGGATTTCTAATGTCCCTTCACACCTAACAGTAGCAACCACTTGATGTGTCCAGTGTCACTTTATAGAGTCAGTTATAGTTGTTGCTTGAACCTATGGTCCGAACACGTGGCCCCACGTGCCTGAGTGATGTGGGCTTTCCTGATTTTCTTGCATATGACATGTGCATTTTTTCTCCAGGCCATTCTCCTGGACTTGTAAACAGCTTTATAAATAAAACAGTGCTGCATTTCCACAAGGCATATTTCGGGTTGCTTTTTTGCCAGTTTACCACATGTAGATATTTCCTGCATTTGTATTGCTTGCTACACACTGCTTTTCTTTAAGCAAATATTCTCCTAAGGGTCAGACTGTGTGCCCTAAGATTTATAATGGTCACGCCCCCCACACCCTCCAGGAGAATTGTCCCCATTGGCAGTAGGTTTCACCTTAGTATCCTTATGTTCTAAGAAGAGGTATCCAAATGAGAAATATTGTGAAAGATCATCCCACTGTCAGGCTTTCTTTTCTCCCATGTGCTTATGACTTAGATAAATATTGGTTAGATATCTGAAGATGCTGGGGAAGCTATAACCCTCACTCATTTCACTATCACATCCTTTGCCTTCTGCAATCTACCCTTTGTCTATTTTCTTGGAATAAAAAGCTTTTGTTTCCCCAAATTTTTAGGGAAAAAGCATCATATTTGAGTGTATAGTTTTGATCTTGTGTTTATAAAACTCACACTACACACTGACCTTCCTCTCTCATCTTGGTTTCATCTATATATATAAAGAGCCAGGGGTCATTGAAACCAAATGGATGACTGAACGGATGACTGAACAGGCTGAGTGGGATGACAAGGCTGGCAGGGGTGTTAGTGAGGGGCAACCAAATGACTAACCAAGCAGGCTGCATGGGGTGACCAGGCCTGCGGGGGAGTTAGTGAGGTATGACTAAATGATTGAGCAACAAGCTGCATGGGGTGACCAGGCTGGCAGGGAGGCAGTTTGGGGCAATCATGGCACCAGGAGGAGGTAGTTGGAGGCAACCAGGCCTGCAAGAGGGGCAGTAGGGGTGACCAGGCTGGCAGGGGGGCAGTTAGGGGTGACCAGGCCAGCAGAGTGGGGCTGTTGAGGGTGACTAGGATTGCAAGGGGGGGCAGTAAGAAGCAACCATGCTGGCAGGGTGGCAGATAGGGGTGAACAGGTTGGCAATAGGGGCAATTGGGGATGACCAGGCTAGCAGGCAGAGGCAGTTAGGAGTGATCAGGTTGGCAGAGGGACCAGTAGGGATGATCAGGCAGGCAGACAGGTCAGCAGTTAGGAGGCAGTGGTCTAGGATTGTGAGATGGATATCTGACTGTTGGGTTAGGCCCAATTCTGGGGATCTGGCCTAAACCCGCAGTTGGACATCCCCCAAGGGGTCCCAGATTGGAGAGGGTGCAGGCTGGGATGAGGGGACCCTCCCCTCTGTGCACAAATTTCATGCACGGGGCCTCTAGTTTTGATATAAGATCTATGCTTTCTCCTACAAAACTTTAGTCATTTAAAATCACATTTGAAATCAGAATGCAATTGCCTTCCTGAGAAGCAAGGTAAGAAAATGTGTCAGGACCCTTAATAATGTTTCTAAGTTTATCCAGTAATTTTTAAAATAATGACTGCATATATACAAGATCCAATATTATTGTCATTTATTTGTTTCTACTAGAGAATTTTAAATATTTTGGAAAATGCTTAAGAAGTACTTATTCAACAAATATATATTGAGCTCTATTATATGCCTGGCACCATTTCACTTGTAAGAAAAAATTTGATAAAAAATTGTATGACAGTATTGTCATAAGTATTTGCAATTAAATATAAAGAAACTATATCAAAATACAACAATAAAGATATTTGGGAAAAAACTATGATTATGCTTTATGTTTTTATACTATATTCTATGTTTTAAAATAAGTATTTATTAACCTTATAATTTAAAAAAGCTCATCTACTTGTTTTAAAAGTACAATGTTTAGCATGTAATAGCCTTTCCTCCATGTGGTTGATGGCTAAGGGGAGTAAAAGAGATAAGAACAGGTAGAATGATAATACTGAGATAGAGGGGGCCTCAGATATAGGTAAAACCAAGCTAAGATAAACCTGGAGGGAACCTTGTGATAGTTCTTAAACTGATTCCTACTGATGGAATAACTGCTTCAGAATTAAGAGGATGATTATATTAAACTAGAGGCCTGGTGCACAAAAATTTGTGCACTCGGGGGAGGGGGTCCCTCAGTCTGGCCTGTGCCCTCTAGCAATCTGGGTCCCATCAGGAGATGTCCACCTGCTGGCTTAGGCTTGCTCCCCTGGGGATTGGGCCTAAGCTGGCAGCCAGATATCCCTCTGGCAGCCCGGGGGCCCTCAGAGGATGTTCACTTGCCAGTGGGAAGCAGGCCTAAGCTGGAGTTGGACAACCTTAGCTCTGCTGAGGAGGCGGGAGAGGTTCCTGCCACCACTGCTATTCTGGCAGCTGGCAGCCTGGCTTGTGGCTGAGGAGTCTCCCCTGTGGGAGTGCACTGACCACCAGGGCAGCTCCTGCATTGAGCATCTGCCCCCTGGTGGTCAGTGTGTGTCATAGTGACCAGTCATTCCGAGTGGTTCTGCTGTTAGGGTCAATTTGCATATTATCCTTTATTATATAGGACAGAGGCCTGGTGCATGGGTGGGGGCCGGCTGGTTTGTCCTGAAGGTTATCCCGGATCAGGGTGGGGGTCCCGCTGGGGTGCCTCACCAGCCTGAGTGTGTGGCTGATGGCTGTTTGCAGGCTGGCCACAGTCCCTTCAAAGTGGGTGTCCCCCCCTGGGGCGTCTGGCCAGCCTGGGTGAGGGTCTGAGGGCCATTTTCAGCCTGCAACATCCCCTTCAGGGAATGGGGTCCTGCTGGGGTACCTGGCCAGCCTGGGTGAGTGGCTGATGGCTGTTTGCAGCGAGGCTGGCTGGAATTTATTTAACTTCTAAAGTTGAAACTTGGTGCTTTAACCGGAGCCCAGGTTGGGTTGCCCCTGACAACTCAGGCTCCCAGCGTTTCCTTGAGCCCAAGGCTGGAAGCAGGTCTTTGGGGTTTATTTATCTTCTATAATTGAAACTTTGTTGTGGAAACTTTGTTGCCACAGCTGGCCTAAGCAGACAGGAACCTTAGCTTCCTCCATCGCCAGGGCAAGCTTCCTGCTTCTTCCAGCTCCGTGGCTGCCGGCAGCCATCTTGGCCGGGTTAATTTGCATATAATCACTCTGATTGGCTGGTGGTAATGGCTTGGCTTGTGGGTGTGGCTTAGATGTAACAGAGTGAGGGTCAATTTGCATATTACTCTTTTATTAGATTAGATACTAGAGGCCTGGTGCATAAAAATTTGTGTACTGTGGGGGGGAGCATCCCTCAGCCCGGCCTGTGCCCTCTCACAGCCTGGGGTCCCTCAGGGGATGTCCACCTGCTGGCGTGCCAGGCCAGCCTGGATGAGGGGCAGAGGGCTGTTTCAGGCTGCCCACAGCTCCTTCAGGGTTTGGATCCCTACTGGGGTGCCTGGCTGGAAGCCAGGTATCTGGGGTTTGTTTATCTTCTATAATTGAAACTTTGTAACCTTGAGTAGAGCTCAGGGCCTGTAGGACCCTGGCTTCCATCATTGCCCTGGGCAACTCCAGCTCCATGGCTGCCACCAGCTTAGTTGAGTTAATTTTCATATTTGCTCCTGATTGGTTGGCGGGCATGGCTTATAGGCGTGGCTTGTGGGTGTAAGAAAGTGAAGGTCAATTTGCATATTACTCTTTTATTAGATTAGATATATTGAAAGTTTCTCCTCAAGCCCAATGAATCAGGCTCCAGTTAGCATTAATTACTGCTAGCATAAATTAGTTTTCTATGTAATAAATCGCACCAACACTTAGCTGCTTGTAACAATACATTTTACCATCTCACATAGTTTCTGAAGGTCAGGAATTAGGGAGCAGTTTAGCTGGGTGTTTCTGGGTCAGGATCTGGCATGACACTCAAATAATTAGCTTGGACTACAGTTATCTGAAGGTGTGGTTCAACCTGGATAACCCACTTCCAAGGGAGCTCAGTCACATGACTATTCACTGAAAGTCTCACTTCTTCTGGCCTTTCAAAGAAAGCCACAACTCCTCACACATAGCCTTTCCATAGGGTATTTGAGTGTCTTCATGACTGGACAGCTGACTATCCCCCAGAGAAAGTGGTCTCAGAGAGAGAACAAAGATGAAACCATACACACACAGTCTCCCAGTCACACACTATTATTCAACTGGATTCTACTCCTTAAAGTGGGTTATTCAGTATAGTGCACACTCAGAGAGAGGGGAATCAAGGTTCAATTCTTGAAGGTAAGCATCTTAAAATAATTTCTGAATTACTTTAAACCACTCAGAACCTCAAGATCGGTGACTACCATGCAAACCCTTCCCTTCCTAATTCTAAAGCACAAGTAAGTTTATAAACTAATATGGAATCCTTCTTTCTCACAGCACAGGAGTTTTGGCTGACAGAGGGTGCCTGAGCAGTGGTTACTCACATCTCACTTTAACAGAGGGAGGACTCTAATGGGTCACATAGCGGCCTGTTTTCTATTTGAATGGATTGAATTTACAAGAATGATTTTTGTTTCTATTGAGTCAATGTTTATACTGGATAATCTCCTTATATAAATTTTAATTTTTTATTTATAGACTAAATTTAAAATATGTTGTATCTTCATAGTCAGGGAATTTGATTCGATAAGATTGTAGGTATAGTTCTAAAGTCATCTTAGGTGAATATAATTGAAGGGAAATTGTGGAATTCTCTGGAAAACTGCTCAGAGTAACATGACATAGACAAAGATACAGGAAAATAAAGCTCAGAACTTGCAGTGAATGAAATACTGACAGAAAAGAGCTCTACTTTAAATGTTTTAAAGAGTATGTATTTCAAAACACATCTCCATGACTTTGTCAGGAGATTTTAATTGTGTATGTACGAAGCATGGCAACAGAAAGTGTTGTCAACAGTTAAGAGCTAAAAAAAAAATCAAAAAAAATCTGTGTTTTTCTGCAAATTTTGCCAAGTAGAGTCAGTCAAAAAAAAAAAAAAAAAAAAGAACAAAACACACACATGACTTATAACAGCCAGTATCTCATTGTCTATACACGAAGAGCATAACAGAGCCCTTGATGTCTCTCCCTCCTTTCTGAAGGGGATGGTGGTAGGAATACAACTTATTTCCCTCAAGTCTGGGTAGAGAAGAAAGTTGTTCATGAAGATCATCAGCATGTCCACATGAGGGAGGTGGCTGCATCGGCATCTCTGCATGGCAGGGGCTGAGCTGCAGTCCTGTGTCTCCACCTCACTGCTACCACAGCCCAGCAGAGGACAGAGGAGCTGAGGGAGAGAAAGAAGGGCAGAGCAACTAAGAAAAGAGACTGTTTTTCCTCGGGTAAGTATGCCAGATGTGAGATGAATTTCCAGGGGTCCTGCGAGCCCAGACTAAATCTTGAGAGGAGCTGAGGCTGTTGCTGGCTGGCTCCAGTGATAATACCTGGCTAGTGTCCCACCATGTAGGGGCACATGGACATCTGCCACTGGAGAGAGTGTGGAGGGGCCACAATCATATCGCACATGATGATATCTCATGCCCATGCAAGAGACCTCCCAGGAAAATTAGCACATAGAGTCAGCAGAGGATGAACTGTCTCAGTTGCTTAACTTTCGTTCCCACCAATGAGCCTTTACTCACTTGGTAAATGTACTTTCCTAATCCCCACTGTGTGCTCACCACTCTGTAGTGGAGGACGCCCTGCCCCCCTCCCCACCCTTTCTAGAGTCACCACAGCTAGGATGTATTCCATGTGATCTTTTGGAGGGAAGTGTACAAACTAGAGAGAAACATTTCTGTAGTTCTGAAATGACTGCCAAAATGTTGGCAATGGGTAAAAATGATCATTAAGAACTAAGATGACATATAATGGCAACTTCATTTTTTTCTCTTCTCTCCTTTCACCAAGTATATTTTATGTCTTTAGGGTTTTTACACTAAGAATTCTGAATAAGGCAATTTAAAAAAAAACTTTTACAAAAAATTAAACTCTTTCATACATTGCTGAACAGAGATGCTAATTTAAATCTGTTAGAAGTCTGAGGATAAACCTGTGTGATGTAAAACTTAACTTGCCACCCTCCTGACAGCACATGGAGTTCAAACAAAATGATGCCAGCTAGTACATACTGATTATCACAGTGTGCCAGCACTGGGGCAAGTACATTGCAAGTACTATTTTATTTGCGATTAATAACATTTATATGAGAAGATTATCTATCATATATCTATTTGTATTAGAAAGTAAAGTACAAAGTGGATTGTGCAAGGAAAAGTCACAAAGGTGTTAGATGTATAACGTAGATTTGAACCTGGATTCTCTGCTTTCACAGCACAGCATTAGTCTTTGCTATTGTCTGTTTTTTTATATATATATATTTTTTATTATTATTACATAAAGTTTTACAAAGATTGGTACATATATCTCTTTTTCCCCCTGCCCTTCCCCCAGCCTCCCCTACCCCCCAGTGTTTTGTGTCCATTAGTTATGTTTAAATGCATGCATCAAAGTCCCTTGGCTGATCTGTTACCCTCCCCCAATGTTCCTGTCCTTGTTGCTGTAATTTGACAGTCTGTTTGATGCTGCTCTGCCTCTGTATCCATTTTTGTTCACCAGTTTATAATGGTTATTATTATCCATAGATGAGTGAGGACATGTGGTATTTTTCTTTCATTGACTGGCTTATTTCACTTAGCATTATGTTCTCCA
>PVJC01031135.1:0-20777 GCA_004026665.1 Murina feae | reverse complement strand
TTGGGGTTAGGGTTATGGATCTTCCCAGGATACTGTCAGGGTTAGGGTTATTGTTCTGGCTTTACCCAGGATACTGTTAGGGTTAGGGTTCAGTTTAAGGTTAGGGTTAGTTTTATGGCTCTCTCCAGGATATTTTTAGGGTTAGGGTTAAGGTTAGAGTTTTGACTTTGCCCAGGATACTGTTAGGGTTATGGTTTGGGTTAAGGTTAGGGTTAGGGTTAGGGTTAGTGTTTGGGTTCTGCCTTTGCCCAGGATACTGTTAGGGTTAAAGTTAGGGTTAGGGTTAGTGTTACGGTTATCTTTAGGGTTAGGGTTTTGGCTTTGCCCCAGGATACTGTTAGGGTTAGGGTACGGTTTAGGGTTAGGGTTAGTGTTAGGGTTAGGGTTATGGCTCTCCCCAGGATATTGTTAGGGTTAGGGTACGGTTTAGTGTTAGGGTTAGTGTTAGGGTTAGGGTTATGGCTCTTTCCAGGATATTGTTAGGGTTGGGGTTAGTGTTAGGGTTAGGATTAGGGTTAAGGTTAGGCTTTCGGCTTTGACAAGGATAATGTCAGGGTTAGGGATAGGGTTAGGTTTAGGGTTATGGTTAGGGTTGCTGTTATGGCTCTGCCCAGGATACTGTTAGGGTTATGGTTGGGAATAGGGTTAGGGTTAGGTTTAGGGTTAGGGTTAGGGTTAGGGTTTGGGTTCTGCCTTTGCCCAGGATACTGTTAGGGTTAAAGTTAGGGTTAGGGTTAGGGTTAGGGTTAGGCATATGGCATTTCCTAGGATGCTGTTAGGGTTAGGGGTAGGTTCATTGTTAGGGTTAGGGTTAGGGTTAGGGTTTTGGGTTACAGTTAGTATTATGGATCTGCCCAGGATACTGTTAGTGTTAGGGTTAGGGTCAGGGTTAGGATTAGGTTTATGGCTCTGCCCAGGATACCCTTAGGGTTAGAGTTAGGGTTAGGGTTAGGGTTAGGGTTAGGGTTAGGGTTAGGGTTAGGGTTAGGGTTATCGCTCTGCCCAGGATAATGTTAGGTTTGGGTTTAGGATTATGGTTAGGGTTTGGCTTTGCCAAGGATACTGTTAGGGTTAGGGTTAGGGTTAGGATTAGGGTTAGGGTTAGTGTTAGGGTTAAGGTTATGGATCTTTCCTGGATACTGTTAGGGTTAGGGTAAGGGTTAGGGTTAGCGTTCTGGTTTTGCCCAGGATATGGTTAGGGTTAGGGTTAGGGTTAGGGTTAGGGTTAGCGTTCTGACTTTGCCCAGGATACTGTTAGGGTTAGGGTTAGGTTTAGGGTTAGGGTTAGGGTCATTGTTTTGGCTTTGCCCAACATACTGTTAGGGTTAGGGTTACGGTTATGGTTTTGGCTTTGCCCCAGAATACTCTTAAGGTTAGGGTTAGGGTTAGGGTTAGGGTTAGGGTTAGGGTTAGGGTTAGGGTTAGGTTTAGGGTTAGGTTTAGGGTTATGGATCTTCCCAGGATACTGTCAGGGTTAGGGTTATTGTTCTGGCTTTGCCCAGGATACTGTTAGGGTTAGGGTTCAGTTTAAGGTTAGGGTTAGTTTTATGGCTCTCTCCAGGATATTTTTAGGGTTAGGGTTAAGGTTAGGATTTTGACTTTGCCCAGGATACTGTTAGGGTTATGATTGGGGTTAAGGTTAGGGTTAGGGTTAGGGTTAGGGTTTGGGTTCTGCCTTTGCCCAGGATACTGTTAGGGTTAAAGTTAGGGTTAGGGTTAGTGTTACGGTTATCTTTAGGGTTAGGATTTTGGCTTTGCCTCAGAATACTGTTAGGGTTAGGGTACGGTTTAGGGTTAGGGTTAGTGTTAGGGTTAGGGTTATGGCTCTGCCCAGGATATTGTTAGGGTTCGGCTTAGGGTTAGGGTTAGGGTTAGGGTTAAGGTTAGGGTTTCGGCTTTGACATGGATAATTTCACGGTTAGGGATAGGGTTAGGTTTAGTGTTAGGGTTAAGGTTACTGTTATGGCTCTGCCCAGGATACTGTTAGGGTTATGGTTGGGGATAGGGTTAGGGTTAGGGTTAGGGTTAGGTTTACGGTAATGTTTAGGGTTATGGCTCTGCCCAGGAAAATGTTAGGTTTAGGTTTAGGGTTATGGTTAGGGTTTGGCCTTGCCAAGGATACTGTTAAGGTTAGGGTTAGGGTTAACATTAGGGTTAGGGTTAGTGTTAGGGTTAGGGTTATGGATCTTCCCAGGATACTGTTAGGGTTAGGGTTAGCGTTCTGGTTTTGCCCAGGATACTGTTAGGGTTAGGGTTAGGATTAGGGTTAGCGTTCTGACTTTGCCCAGGATACTGTTAGGGTTAGTGGTCAGTTTAGGGTTAGGGTTAGGGTTAGGGTTATGGTTAGGGTTATGGCTCTCCCCAGGATATAGTTATGGTTAGGGGTAGGATTAAGGTTAAGGTTAGGGGTTTGAATTTGCCCAGGATACTGTTAGGGTTAGGGTTAGGGTTAGGGTTAGGGTTAGGGTTAGATTTCGGGTTTGGGTTCTGCCTTTGCCCAGATTACTGTTAGGGATAGGGTTAGGGTTAGGATTAGGGTTAGGGTTAGCGTTAGGGTTAGGGTTAGGGTTTGGGTTATGGCTCTGCCCAGGATACTGTTATGGTTAGGGTTAGGGTTAGGGTTAGGGTTTGGCTTTGCCAAGGTTACTGTTAGGGTTAGGGTTAGGGTTAGGATTAGGGTTAGGGTTAGGGTTATGGATCTTCCCAGGATTCTGCTAGGGTTAGGGTAAGGGTTAGGGTTAGCGTTCTGGTTTTGCCCAGGAAACGGTTAGGGTTAGGGTTAGGGTTAGGGCTAGCGTTCTGACTTTGCCCAGGATACTGTTAGGGTTAGGGTTAGGGTTAGGGTTAGGGTTAGGGTTAGGGTTAGGGTTAGGGTTAGGGTTAGAGTGAGAGTTAGGATTTGGGTTCTGCCTTTGCCCAGGATAGTGTTAGGGTTAAAGTTAGGGTTAGGGTTAGGTTTAGGCATATGGCATTTTCTAGGATGCTGTTAGGGTTAGGGTTAGGTTCATTTTTAGGGTTATGGTTATGGTTAGGGTTAGGGTTAGGGTTAGGGTTAGGCTTAGGGTTACGGTTCACATTATGGATCTGCCCAGGATACTGTTAGGGTTAGGGTTAGGGTTAGAGTTAGGTTTAGGGTTTGGGTTCTGCCTTTGCCCAGATTACTGTTAGGGATAGGGTTAGGGTTAGCATTAGGGTTAGGGTTAGCGTTAGGGTTAGTGTTAGGTTTTGGGTTATGGCTCTGCCCAGTATACTGTTAGGGTTAGGGTTAGGGTTAGGGTTAGGGTTAGGGTTAGTGTTTTGGCTTTGCCCCAGGATACTGTTAGGTTTAGGTTTAGGGTTAGGGTTAGGGTTAGGTTTATGGATATTCCCAGGATACTGTTAGGGTTAGCGTTAGGGTTAGGGTTAGGGTTAGAGTTTGGATCTTCCCAGGATACTGTTAGGGTTAAGGTAAGGGTTAGAGTTAGCGTTCTGGTTTTGCCCAGGATCCTGTTAGGGTTAGGGTTAGGGTTAGGGTTAGGGTTTGGGTTCTGCCTTTGCCCAGGATACTGTTAGGGTTAGAGTTAGGGTTAGGGTTAAGGTTAGGGTTAGGTTTAGGCTTATGATTTTGACTGGGCCCAGGATACTCTTAGAGTTAGGGTTAGGGTTAGGATTAGGGTTAGGGTTAGGTTTACGGTAATGGTTAGGGTTATGACTCTGCCCAGGATAATGTTAGGTTTAGGTTTAGGGTTATGGTTAGGGTTTGGCTTTGCCAAGGATACTGTTAGGGTTAGGGTTAGGGTTAGGATTAGGGTTAGGGTTAGTGTTAGTGTTAGGGTTATGGATCTTCCCAGGATACTGTTTGGGTTAGGGTAAGGGTTAGGGTTAGCGTTCTGGTTTTGCCCAGGATACTCTTAGGGTTAGGGTTAGGGTCAGAGTTAGGGTTAGCGTTCTGACTTTGCCCAGGATACTGTTAGGGTTAGGGTTAGGTTTAGAATTAGGGTTAGGGTTAGGGTTTAGGCTTTGCCCAGCATACTGTTAGGGTTAGGGTTAGGGTTATGGTTTTGGCTTTGCCCCAGAATACTGTTAGGGTTAGGGTTAGGGTTAGGTTCAGGATTAGGGTTAGGGTTATGGATCTTCCCAGGATACTGTTATGGTTAGGGTTATCGTTCTGGCTTTGCCCAGGATACTGTTAGGGTTAGGGTTCAATTTAAGGTTAGGGTTAGTGTTATGGCTCTCTCCAGGATATTTTTAGGGTTAGGGTTAAGGTTAGGGTTTTGACTTTGCCCAGGATACTGTTAGGGTTATGGTTGGGGTTAAGGTTAGGGTTAGGGTTAGCGTTAGGGTTTGGGTTCTGCCTTTGCCCAGGATACTGTTAGGGTTAAAGTTAGGGTTAGGGTTAGGGTTAGGGTTAGGCATATGGAATTTCCTAGGATGCTGTTAGGGTTAGGGTTAGGTTCATTGTTAGGGTTAGGTTTAGGGTTTTGGGTTACGGTTAGCATTATGGATCTGCCCAGGATACTGTTAGGGTTAGGGATAGGGTCAGGGTTAGGATTAGGTTTATGGCTCTGCCCAGGATACCCTTAGGGTTAGGGTTAGGGTTAGGGTTAGGGATAGGGATAAGGTTAGGGTTAGGGTTAGGTTTAGGGTTAGGGTTTGGGATTGGGTTAGGGTTATGGCTCTTCCCAGGTTACTGTTAGGGTTAGGGTTAGGGTTAAGGTTTGGCTTTGCCCAGGATACTGTCAAGGTTAGGGTTAGGGTTAGGGTTAGGGGTAGGGTTAGGGTTATGGTTAGGATTAGGGTTATGGCTCTTTCCAGGATATTGTTAGGGTTAGTGTTAGTGTTAGGGTAAGGGTTAGGGTTAGGGTTTGGGTTAGGGTTAGGGTTAGGGTTAGGGTTAGGGTTTTGGCTTTTCTCAGGATACTGTTAGGGTTAGAATTCAGTTTAGGGTTAGGGTTACTGTTAGTGTTAAGATTAGGTTTAGGGTTATGGCTCTCCCCAGGATATTTTTATGGTTAGAGTAAGGATTAGGGTTAAGCTTAGGATTAGGTTTAGGTTTCTGGGTTTGCATAAGATACTGTTAGCGTTAGGGTTAGAGTTAGGGTGAGGGTTAGGGTTAGGCTTGGGATTTTGCCTGGGCCCAGGATTCTGTTAGGGTAAGGGTTATGGTTAGGGTTTGGCTTTGCCAAGGATACTGTTAGGGTTAGGGTTAGGGTTTGGATTAGGGTTCTGGCTCTGCCCAGGTTAATGTTAGGTTTTGGGTTAAGGTTAGGGTTTTGGATTTGCCCAGTATACTGTTAGGGTTAGGGTTAGTGTTAAGGTTAGGGTTAGGGTTAGGGTTTTGGCTTTGCCCCAGGATACTGTTAGGGTTAGGGTTCGGTTTAGGGTTAAGGTTAGTGTTAGGGTTGGGGTTATGACTCTCCCCATGACATTGTTAGGGTTTGGGTTAGTGTTAGGGTTAGGGTTAGGCTTATGATTTTGACTGGGCCCAGGATACTGTTAGAGTTAGGGTTAGGGTTAGGGTTAGGGTTAGGTTTACGGTAAT
Organism: Murina feae; assembly: GCA_004026665.1. Lineage (NCBI taxonomy): Eukaryota > Metazoa > Chordata > Mammalia > Chiroptera > Vespertilionidae > Murina > Murina feae. Next base: position 15,256 of record PVJC01031135.1, on the reverse strand, counting down.
GGTTAGGGTTATGGCTCTGCCCAGGATAATGTTAGGTTTAGGTTTAGGGTTATGGTTAGGGTTTGGCTTTGCCAAGGATACTGTTAGGGTTAGAGTTAGGGTTAATGTTAGGGTTAGGGTTAGGGTTATGGATCTGCCCAGGATACTGTTAGGGTTAGGGTTATCGTTCTGGGTTTGCCCAGGATACTGTTAGTGTTAGGGATCAGTTTAAGGTTAGGGTTAGTGTTATGGCTCTCTCCAGGATATTTTTAGGGTTAGGGTTAAGGTTAGGGTTTTGACTTTGCCCAGGATACTGTTAGGGTTATGGTTGGGGTTAAGGTTAGGGTTAGGGTAAGGGTTAGGTTTTGGGTTCTGCCTTTGCCCAGGATACTGTTAGGGTTAAAGTTAGGGTTAGGGTTAGGGTTAGGGTTAGGGTTAGGCATATGGCATTTCCTAGGATGCTGTTAGGGTTAGCGGTAGTTTCATTGTTAGGGTTAGGGTTAGGGTTTTGGGTTACGGTTAGCATTATTGATCTGCCCAGGATACTGTTAGGGTTAGGGTTAGGGTCAGGGTTATAATTAGGTTTATGGCTCTTCCCAGGATACCCTTAGGGTTAGGGTTAGGGTTAGGGATAAGGTTAGGGTTAGGGTTAGGTTTTGGGTTAGGGTTAGGGTTAGGGTTAGGGTTAGGGTTTGGGATTGGGTTAGGGTTATGGCTCTGCTCAGGATCCTCTTAGGGTTAGGGTTATGGTTAGGGTTTGGCTTTGCCAAGGATACTGTTAACGTTAGATTTTGGGTTACGGTTAGGGTTAGGGTTTTGGCTTTGCGCAGGATACTGTTAGGGTTAGGCATTGGTTTAGGGTTAGGGTTAGGGTTACGGTTAGGGTTAAGGTTTGGGTTAGGGTTATGGCTCTTCCAAGGATACTGTTATGGTTAGGGTTAGGGTTAGGGTTTTGGCTTTGTCCCAGGATACTGTTAGGGTTAGGTTAAGGGTTAGGATTATGGTTAAGGTTAGGGTTAGGTTTAGGGTTATGGATCTTACCAGGATACTCTTTGGGTTAGCGTTAGGGTTAAAGTTAGCATTCTGGCTTTGCCCAGGATACTCTTAGGGTTAGAGTTAGGGTTAGGGTTAGCATTCTGAGTTTGTCCAGGATACTGTTAGGCTTAGGGTTCGGTTTATGGTTATGGTTAGGGTTGGGTTAAGGTTATGGCTCTTTCCAGGATATTGTTAGGGTTAGGGTTAGGGTTAGGGTTAAAGTTAGGGTTTGACTTTGCCCAGGATACTGTTAGGGTTAGGGTTAGGGTTAGGGTTAGGGTTAGGGTTAGGGTTTTGGCTTTGCCCTAGGATACTGTTAGGGTTAGGCTTAGGGTTAGGATTAGGGTTAGGGTTAGGTTTATGGATCTTCCCAGGATACTGTTAGGTTTAGGGTTAGGATTAGGATTAGGGTTCTGGCTTTGCCCAGGATACTGTTAGGCTTAGGGTTAGGGTTACGGTTAGGGTTATGGTTAGGGTTAGGTTTAGGGTTAGGGTTAGGTTTACGGTTAGGGTTAGGGTTATGGCTTTGCCCAGAATACTGTTAGGGTTAGGATTTGGTTTAGGGTTAGGGTTAGGGATAGGGTTAGGGTTAAGGTTAGGGTTAGGGTTCTGGCTGTGCCTATGATACTGTTAGGGTTAGGGTTAGAATTAGGGTTCTGGCTTTGCCCAGGATCCAGTAGAATACACTGGGAACATGTGTTTCAGCCTGGGAGAACACTGGAGACACATGTTTCGCGGTAGAATACACTGGGAACATGTGACTTAGCCTTGGAATACACAGGAAACACACGTTTCAGCTTAGAATACAATGGGAACATGTGTTCCAGCCTTTGAGTACCCTTCAAACACACGTTCCAGCTTAGAATACACTGGGCACATGTGTTACAGCCTTGGCGTACACTGGTAACATGAGTTTCAGGTACAATTCAATGCGTACCTGTGTTTCAGCGTTGGAGTACACTGAAAACTTTTGTGTCAGCTTAGAATATGCTGGCAACATGTGTGTCAGCCTTGAAGAGCACTAGAAAGACAAGTTTCAGCTTAGAATAGAATGCAAACATGTGTTTCAGCCTCGGATTACACTGGAAACACCCATTTCAGGCTTCAGGTACACCAGAAACTTGATTTTCAGATTACAAGTCACTGGGAACTTGAGTTTCAGCTGACAATACACTGGGAACCCCACTTTCAGCCTCGGAATACACTGCTAACAGGAGTTTCAGCATTGAAGTCACTGGGAACATGAGTTTCAGATTTGAATACATTGGGAACATGTGTTTTAGCCTTGGAATACACGGGTAAAACACATTTCAGCTTAGAATACACAGGGAACATGTGTTTCAGTCTTGCAGTACACTGGAAACACGAATTTCATCTTAAAGTATGTTGCGAACGTGTTTTTCAGCGTTGGAGTACACTGGAAACATGCGTTTCAGCTTAGAATACAATGTGAAAATGTGTTTAAATTTGGAGTACACTGGAAACACATGTTTCAGCTTCGAATACACTTGCATCTTGTGTTTCAGCCTTGAAGTTCACTTGAAATGCATGTTTTTGAGCCTTGGAGTACACTGGAAACACACGTGTCAGCTTAGAATAGAATGCAAAGATGAGTTTCAACCTTGCAGTCCACTGGAAAAACTACTTTCAGTTAAAAGTACAATGCGAATATGTGTTTCGGACTTGGAATACACTGGAAACAAGCGTTTCAGCTTAGAATACACTGGCAACATGTGTTTCAGCCTGAGAGTACACTGGAAACATACGTTTCACAGTAGAATACACTGGGAAAATGTGTTTTGGCCTTGGAATACATGGGAAACACACGTTTCAGCTTAGAATACAATGTGAACATGTGTTTAAGACTTGGAGTACACTAGAAACATAAGTTTCAGCTTAGAATACACTTACAACATGTGTTTCAGCTTTGAAGTTCACTTGAAAAACAAGTTTTTGAGCCTTGGAGTACACTGGAAACACGGGTGTCAGCTTAGAATAGAATGAAAAGATGTCTTTCAACCTTGCAGTCCACTGGAAAAAGTACTTTCAGTTTAAAGTACAATGCGAATATGTGTTTCAGACTTGGAATACACTGGAAACAAGCTTTTTAGCTTAGAATACACTGGGAACATGCAGTACATTGGAAAAATGACTTTCAGTTTATAGTACAATGCGAACATGTATTTCAACCTTGAAGTACACTGAAAACACGAGTTTTAGGTCAGAATACAATGGGTAAAGTGTATCGGCGTTGAAGTACACTGGAAACACACGTTTCTGCTTAGAATGCAAAGCAAACATGTGTTTCAGCATTGCAGTACACTGGAAACACGCGTTTCACCTTAGAAGTCACTGTGAACATGAGATTTAGGCAAGAATATACTGGGAACACCTGTTTCAGCCTTCGCGAACACTGGAAACTCGTGTTTCAGCTTAGAATACACTAAGAACATGTGTTTCAGCATAGGAGTACTCTGGAAACACGCATTTCAGCTTAGAATATACAGCGAACATGTGTTTCAGACTTGGAGTACACTGGAGACACGCATTTCAGATTAGAGTAAACTGGCAACATGTGTTTCAGTGTTGAATTGCTCTGGAATCACGTGTTTCAGCTTAGAATTCACTGGGAACATGTGTTTCAGCCTTGGAGTACACTGAAAACCCCAGTTTCAGCTTAGAATACACTGGGAACATGTGTTTCAGCCAGGGAGTACACTGGAAACACACGTTTCACAGTAGAATACACTAGGAACATGTGTTTTAGCCTTGGAATACACGGGAAACACACATTTCAGCTCAGAATACAGAGCGAACGTATGTTTCAGTCTTGCAGTACACTGGAAACACGACTTTCAGCTTAAAGTATGTTGCGAACATATGTTTCAGCATTGGAGTACGCTGGAAACATGCGTTTCAGTTTAGAACACACTGGGATCATGTTTTTCTGCCTTGGAGTACACTGGAAACAGGCGTTTCAGCTTAGAATACAATGCGAAGATGTGTTTCAGCCTTGGAGTACAGTGGAAACATGCGTTTCAGCTTAGAATACACTTGCAACATGTATTTGAGTCTTGAAGTTCACTTGAAAGACATGTTTTTTCAGCCTTGGAGTACAATGGAAACACGCGTGTCAGCTTAGAATAGAATGCAAACATGTGTTTCAGCCTTGGAGAACTCTGGAAACACGCATTTCAGTCTTCAGATACACTGGAAACATGAGTTTCAGATTACAAGTCACTGGGAACATGAGTATCAGCTGAGAGTACACTGGGAACCCCACTTTCAGCCTCGGCATGCACTGCTAACAGGAGTTTCAGCATTGAAGTCACTGGGAACATGAGTTTCAGATTTGAATACACTGAGAACATGTGTTTTAGCCTTGGAATACACGGGAAACACACATTTCAGCTCAGAATACACAGCGAACATGAGTTTCAGTCTTGCAGTACACTGGAAACACGACTTTCCGCTTAAAGTACGTTGCAAACATATGTTTCAGCGTTGGAGTACACTGGAAACATGCGTGTAGCTTAGAATACAATGCAAACATGTGTTTTAGCCTTGGCGTACACTGGAAACACGCATTTCAGGATTGAGGTAAACTGCAAATAGGAGTTTCAGCTTTGAAGTCACTGGGAACATGAGTTTCAGCTGAGAATATACTGGGAACACATGTTTCACTTTTGCATATACTGGAAACATGATTTTCCACTTAGAATACAGAGGGAACAAGTTTGTCCGCCTCAGCATACACTGAGAACCGGAGTTTCAGCTTAGAATGTACTTGGAAAATGTGATTCAGCCTTGGTGTACATTGGACACATGCGTTTCAGCTTCGGATACACTGGGAACATAGGTTTAACCCTTGGTGTACACTGGAAATACAAGTTTCACATTAGAATACAATGGGAACATGGGTTTCAGCCTTGGAGTACACTGGAAACAGGAGTTTCAGTTTAGAAGTCAGTGGAAACATGATTTTAGCATAGAATACAGAGGGAACATGTGTTTCAGCCTAAGCATACACTGAAAACATGAGTTTAAGCTTAGAAGACACAGTGCACATATGTTTCAGCCTTAGAGTACCTTAAAAACACAAGTTTCAGCTTAGAATAAAGGGGAAACATGTGTTTGAGCAATGGCTTACAATGAAAACCCCAGTTTCAGCTTTGAATAGACTGGGAACATATATTTCACCATTGTCGTACACTGAAAACAAGAGGTTCAGCTTAGAATACACTGGGAACATGTGTTTCAGCCTCAGCATACACCGAAAACAGGAGTTTCACCTTAGAATATACTGGGAACATGTGTTTGAGCCTTGCAGTACACTGAAATCACGAGATTCAGTTTAGAATATACTGGGAACATGTGTTTCAGCCTTGGCATACACGAGAAACACGCATTTCAGGCTTGAGGTAAACTGCAAACAGAAGTTTTTGCTTAGAAGACATTGGGAACATGAGTTTCATGTTAGAATATACTGGGAACATATGTGTCACCCTTGGCGTACACGGGACATGTAAGTTTCAACTTACAGTACAATGTGAACATGGGTTTCAGCCTTTGAGTACACTGGAAACAAGTTTTTCAGGCTTGAAGTACACTAGAAACAAGATTTTCAGTTTAGAAGTTACTGGAAACATGATTTTACCTTAGAATACAGAGGCAACATGAGTTTTAACCTCAGTCTACACTGAAAACACAACTTTAAGCTTAAAATACACTGAGAACATGTGTTTCAGCCTTGCAGTACATTGCAAACATGATTTTCAGTTTATAGGACAATGAGAAAATGTTTTTCAGCCTTGGAGTACACTGGCAACGCGTTGCAGCTTAGAATACACTGGACCAAGTGTTTCACTGTTGGAGTACACTGGAAACAGGCGTTTCTGCTTACAATACAATGGGAACATGTCTTTCAGTGTTGTAGTACAGTGGAAACACGCGCTTCAGCTTAGAATACACTGAGAACATGTGTTACAGCATTGATGTACACTAGAAACCCTAGTTTCAGCTTAGAATACGATTTGAACATGTGTTTTAGCCTTGGAGTCCACTGCAAATGCCAGTTTTAGCTTGGAATACACTAGGAACATGTGTTTCCGCCTTGAAATTCACTGGAAAGTCAACTTTCAGCTTAGAATACAATGCAACCTAGTGTTTCAGCCTTGGAGTGTACTGGAAACACGGTTTTCAGGCTTCAGGTACACTGCGAACAGAAGATTTGGCTTAGAAGTCACTGGGATCATGTGTTCCAGCTGATAATATACTGGAAACATGATTTTAGGCTTAGAATACAGAGGGAACATGTTTTTCACGCTCATCATACACTGAGAACCTGAGTTTCAGCTTAGCATACACTGGGAACATGTGTTTCAGCCTTGGCGAACATTGCAAACATGCATTTCAGGCTTGAGGTAAACTGCAAATAGGAGTTTCAGCTTAGAAGTCACTGGAAACATGAATTTCAGCTGAGAATATACTGGGAACAACTGGTTCAGCCTTCGCGAACTCTGGAAACATGATTTTCAGCTTAGAATTCCCAAGAAACAGATGTTTCAGCCTCGACATACACTGAAAACATGAGTTTCAGCTTAGAATATACTGGGAACATTTGCTTTGGCCTTGGTGTTCACTGTAAACACGCTTTTTAGCCTTGAGGTACACTGATAACAGGAGTTTCTGCTTAGAAGTCACTGGGACTAAGTTTCAGATTTGACTACACTGGGAACATGTGTTTCAGCATTGGAGAACACTGGAAACGCAAGTTTCACTTTAGAATGCAATGTAAACATGTGTTTCAGCCTGGAGTACACTGGAAATAGAGGTTTCAGCATAGAATACACAGGGAGCATGTGTTTTAGCATTGCAATACCCTGGAAACACACATTTCAGCTTCGAATACTAGGCGAACATTTGTTTCAGCCTTGCAGTACACTCAAACACGACTTTCAGCTTAAAGTACGTTACAAACATATGTTTCAGCATTGGAGTACACTGGAAACGTGTTTCAGCTTAATACACTGGGAACATGTTTTTCATCCCTGGAGTATACTGGAAATACGCGTTTCAGCTTAGAATACAATGTGAACATGTGTTTAAGCCTTGGAGTACACTGGAAACACACATTTCAGCTTAGAAAACACTTGCAACATGTGTTTCAGCCTTGAAGTTCACTATAAAGACATGTTTGATGGCCTTGGAGTGCACTGGCAACACACGTGACAGCTTAGAATAAAATGCAAACATGTGTTTTAGCCTTGCAGTACACTGGAAACACTACTTTCAGTTTAGAGTACAATGCGGACATGTGTTTCAGAGTTGTAGTACACTGGAAACACACATTATAGTTTAAAATACAGAGCGAACATGTGTTTCAGCTTCGCGGTACATTGGAAACACGACTTTCAGCTGAAAGTATAATGCAAACATGTTTCAGACTTGGAGCACACTGGAAACACGCATTTCAGCTTAGAATACACTGGCAACATTTGTTTCAGCATTGGACTACATTGGAAACACGTGTTTCAGCTTAGAATTCACTGGGAAGATGTTTTAGCCTTGGACTGCACTGGAAACACGTGTTTCAGCATAGAATTCACTGGGAACATGTGTTTCCGCCTTGGAGTACACTGGAAATATCTGTTTCAGCTTAGAATTCACTGGGAACATCTGTTTCAGGCTTGGAGTACACTGGAAACACACATTTCAGCTTAGAATACACTGGCAACATGTGTTTCAGAGTTGAACTGCACTGGAAACACGTGTTTCAGCTTAAAATTCACTGTGAACATGTTTCAGCCTTGGACTGCACTTAGAAACACGTGTTTCAGCTTAGAATTCACTGGGAAAATGTGTTTCAGCCTTGGAGTACACTAGAAACACGTGTTTCAGCTTAGAATACACTGGTAACATGTTTCAGCGTTGGACTGCACTGGAAACATACACTATAGCTTAAAATACAGAGCAAACATGTGTTTAAGCCTTGCAGTATATTGGAAACACGACTTTCAGCTGAAAGTACAATGCGAACATATGTTTCAACTTTGGAGTACACTGGAAACACGCGTTTAAGCTTCCAATACAGTGGGAACATGTGTTTCAGCCTTGAAGTACACAGAAAACAAGTGTTTCAGCTTATCATACAATGCTAACATGTGTTTCAGACTTGGAGTACACTGCAAACACCAGTTTCAGCTTAGAATACACAGGCAAAATGTGTTTCAGCCTTGCAGTTCACTGGAAAGACAAGTTTCAGCTTAGAATACAATGCAAACATTTGTTTCAGACTTGGAGTACACTGAAAACAGGAGTTTCAACTTAGAATTTACAGGGAACATGTGTTTCAGCCTTGGCGAACATTGCAAACATGCATTTCAGGCTTGAGGTAAACTGCAAATAGGAGTTTCTGCTTAGAAGTCACTGGAAACATGAATTTCAGCTGAGAATATACTGGGAAGACCTGGTTCAGCCTTCACGAACTCTGGGAACATGATTTTCAGCTTACAATACCTAAGAAAAACATGTTTCAGCCTCGACATACACAGAAAACACGAGTTTCAGCTTAGAATTTACTGGGAACATTTGCTTCGGCCTTGGCGTTCACTGTAAACACGCTTTTCAGCCTTGAGGTACACTGATAGTAGGAGTTTCAGCTTAGAAGTCACTGGGAACATGAGTTTCAGATTTGAATACACTGGCAACATGTGTTTCAGCCCGGAGTACACTGGAAACAGAGGTTTCAGCATAGAATACACAGGGAGCATGTGTTTTAGCATTGGAATACCCTGGAAACACACATTTCAGCTTAGAATGCACAGTGAACATGTGTTTCAGCCTTGCAGTACACTGGAAACACTACATTCAGTTTAGAGTACAATGCAAACATGTGTTTGAGCCTTGGACTACACTGGAAACACGCGATTCAGCTTAGAATACACTGGGAACATGGGTTTCAGCCTGGGAGTACACAGGAAACAGAAATTTAACAGTAGAATACACTGGGAACATGTGTTTTACCCTTGGAATACATGCAAAACACACATTTCAGCTTAGAATACATAGCGAACATTTGTTTCAGCTTTGCAGTACACTGGAAACACAACTTTCAGCTGAAAGTACAATGCGAACATATGTTTCAGCTTTGGAGTACACTGGAGACATGCGTTTCAGCTTCCAATTCACTGGGAACATGTGTTTCAGCCTTGAAGTACACAGAAAACAAGTGTTTCAGCTTAGCATACAAAGCGAACATGTGTTTCAGCCTTGGAATACACTGCAAATACCAGTTTCAGCTTAGAATACACTGGCAAAATGTGTTTTAGCCTTGTATTTCACTGGAAAGACAAGTTTCAGCTTAGAATACAATGCGAACATATGTTTCAGATTGGAGTACACTGAAAACACGAGTTTCAGCTTAGAATTTACTGGGAACATGTGTATCAGCCTTGGTGAACATTGAAAACATGCATTTCAGGCTTGAGGTAAACTGCAAATAGGAGTTTCAGCTTAGAAGTCACTGGAAACATGAATTTCAGATGAGAATATACTGGGAACACCTGGTTCAGCCTTCGCGAACTCTGGAAACATGATTTTCAGATTAGAATTCCCAAGAAACACTTGTTTCAGCCTCGACATACACTGAAAACATGAGTTTCAGCTTAGAATATACTGGAAACACTTGCTTCGGCCTTGGCGTTCACTGGAAACACGCTTTTCAGCCTTGAGGTACACTGCTAACAGGAGTTTCAGCTTAGAAGTCACTGGGACCATGTGTTTCAGATTTGAATACACTGGGAACATGTGTTTCAGTCTTGGAGTACACTGGAAATGCTAGTTTCACCTTAGAATACAATGTAAACATGTATTTCAGCCTGGAGTACACTGGAAATAGAGGTTTCAGCATAGAATACACAGGGAGCATGTGTTTTAGCATTGCAATACCCTGGAAACACGCATTTCAGCTTAGAATACTAGGCGAACATTTGTTTCAGCCTTGCAGTACACTCAAACACGACTTTCAGCTTAAAGTACGTTACGAACGTATGTTTTAGCATTGGTGTACACTGGAAACATGCCTTTCAGCTTAGAATACACTGGGAAAATGTTTTTCAGCCTTGGAGTACACTGGAAACACGCGTTTCAGCTTAGAATACACTTGAAACATGTGTTTCAGCCTTGAAGTTCACTATAAAGACATGTTTGTCGGCCTTGGAGTGCACCGGCAACACACGTGACAGCTTAGCATAGAATGCAAACATGTGTTTCAGCCTTGCAGTACACTGGAAACACTACTTTCAGTTTAGAGTACAATGCGAACATGTGTTTCAGACTTGGAGTACACTGGAAACAAACATTATAATTTAAAATACACAGCAAACATGTGTTTCAGCCCTGGAGTACACTGGAAAAACGCGTTTCAGCTTAGAATACACTGAGAACATGTTTCAGCCTTGGACTGCACTTAGAAACACGTGTTTCAGCTTAGAATACACTGGGAACATGTGTTTCAGCCTTGGAGTACACTGGAAACACATGTTTCAACTTAGAATACACTGGCAACATGTGTTTCAGCGTTGGACTGCACTGGAAACTCGTGTTTCAGCTGAGAATTCACTGGGAACGTGTTTCAGCCTTGGAGTACACTGGAAACACGCGTTTCAGCTTAGAATACACTGGAAATATGTGTTTCAGAGTTGGACTGCACAGAAAACAAGTGTTTCAGCTTATCATACAATGCGAACATGCGTTTCAGACTTGGAGTACACTGCAAACACCAGTTTCAGCTTAGAATACACTGGCAAAGTGTGTTTCAGCCTTGTAGTTCACCGGAAAGACAAGTTTCAGCTTAGAATACAATGCGAACATATGTTTCAGATTGGACTACACTGAAAACACGAGTTTCAGCTTAGAATTTACTGGGAAAATGTGTTTCAGCCTTGGTGAACATTGCAAACACGTGTTCCCTTTGTATTCTCAGCTAAAATCATGTTTCAAGTGACTTCTAAACTGAAATTCCTGTTTCTAGTGTACCTCAAGCTGAAACACAGGTTCAAATTATATTTTAAGGGGAAACTTGTCTTTACAGGGAACTTCAAAGATGAAACACATGTTGCCAGTGCACTCTAAGCTGAAACTGGTGTTTGCAGTGTACTCCAAGGCTGAGTACTATATTCTAGATTCGCATTGTATTCTAGCTGAAGTTCATGTTTCTGGTGCACGCCAAGGCTGTAACACAAGTGCCCAGTGTATTTTAAGGTGAAATGTGTGTTTCCAGAGTAGTTCAACACAGTAACACATTTTGCCAGTGTATTCTAATCTGAAAGGCGTGTTTCCAGTGTACTCCAACTCTGAAACACATGTTCGCTGTGTATTCTAAGCTGAAATGCATGTTCCAGGGTATTCCAACTGTAAAACACATGCTCACTGTGTATTCTATGCTGAAATATGTGTTTCCAGTGTACTCCAAGTCTGAAAGACATGTGCACATTGTATTCTAAGGTGAAACTTGCATTTCCAGTTGTACTCCAAGGATGAAACACATGTTCCCAGTGTATTCAAATCTGAAACTCATGTTCCCAGTGACTTCAATGCTGAAACTCCTGTTAGCAGTGTATTCCAAGGCTGAAAGTGGGGTTCCCAGTGTATTCTCAGCTGAAACTCAAGTTCCCAGTGACTTGTAATCTGAAACTGATATTTCCAGTGTACCTGAAGCCTGAAATGCGTGTTTCCAGTGTACTCCGAGGCTGAAACACATGTTTGTTTTCTATTCTAAGCTGACACGCGTGTTTCCAGTGTACTCCAAGGCTGAAACACATGTTTGCATTCTATTCTATGCTGAAACTTGTCTTTCTAGTGATCTTCCAGGCTGAAACACATGTTGCCAGTATATTCTAAGCTGAAACAAATGTTTTCCGTGTACTCCAAGGCTGAAACACAGGTACGCATTTTATTCTAGCTGAAACTCATGTTACCAGTGTACGCCAATGCTGTAACACATGTGCCCAGTGTATTCTAAGCTGAAATGCGTGTTTCCAGTGTACTCCAAGGCTGAAACACATGTTTGCTGTGTATGCTAAGCTGGAATGTGTGTTTCCGTGTATTTCAAGGCTAAATCACATGTTCCCAGTGTATTCTACTGTGAAACATGTGTTTCCAGTGTTCTCCCAGGCTGAAACACATGTTCCCAGTGTATTCTTAGCTGAAACGCATGTTTACAGTGTACTCCAAGGTAGAAAAACATGTTCCAGTGAATTCTAAGCTGAAACACGTGTTTCCAGTGTAGTCCAACGCTGAAACACATGTAGCCATTGTATTCTAAGGTGAAACGTGTGTTTCCAGTGTCCTTCAAGTTTGAAATACATGTTCGCATTGTACTCTAAACTGAAAGTCGTGTTTCCAATGTACTGCAAGACTGAAACTCATGTTTGCAGTGTATTCTAAGCTTAAACTTAGGTTTCAGTGTATGCTGAGGCTGAAACACGTGTTCCCTTTGTATTCTAAGCTAAAATCATGTTTCCAGTGACTTCTAAACTGAAACTCCTATTTCTAGTGTACCTCAAGCCTGAAACACTCGTTCCCAGGTTACTCCAAGGCTGAAAATCATGTTCACATTGTATTCTAAGCTGAAACTCGTGTTTTCAGAGTACTCCAAGTCTGAAACACATGTTCGCATTGTACTCTAAATTTAAAGTAGTGTTTCCAATTTACTGCAAGGCTGAAACACATGTTTGCTGTGTATTCTAAGCTGAAACGCGTATTTCCACTGTACTCCAAAGCACAAACATATGTTGTCATTGTACTTTAAGCTGAAAATCGTGTTTCCAATGTACTGCAAGACTGAAACACATGTTCGCTCTGTATTTTAAGCTATAATGTGTGTTTCCAGTGTATTCCAACGCTAAAACACATGTTCCCAGTGTATTCTGTGTTGAAACGTGTGTTTTCAGTGTACTCCAAGGCTGGAACACATGTTCCCAGTGTATTCTAACCTGAAACGCGTTTTTACAGTGTGCTCTAATGCTGAAACACATGTTCTCAGTGAATTCTAAACTGATCCACGTGTTTCCACTGCAGTCCAACGCTGAAACATATGTTGCCACTGTATTCTAAGCTGAAACTTGTGTTTCCAGTGCACTCCAATGCTGAACTACTACTTTTCAGTGTACTCTAAGCTGAAACACGTGTTTCCAGTGTACTGAAAGTCTGAAACATATGTTCGCATTGCACTCTGAACTGAAAGTAGTGTTTCCAGTGTACTGCAAGGCTGAAACACATGTTCGCTGTGTACTCTAAGCAGAAATGCTTGTTTCCAGGGTATTCCAACGCTAAAACACATGCTCCCTGTGTAATCTATGCTGAAACGTGTGTTTCCAGTGTACTCCAAGGCTGAAATAAATGTTCCCAGGATATTCTAAGCTGAAACCCGTCTTTTCAGTTTACGCGGAGGCTGAAACATGTGTTTCCTGTGTATTCTAAGCTGAAAATCATGTTTCCAGTGTTCGTGAAGGCTGAACTAGGAGTTCCCAGTATATTCTCAGCTGAAACTCATGTTTCTAGTGACTTCTAAGCTGAAACTCCTAATTGCAGTATACCTCAAGCCTGAAATGCATGTTTGCAGAGTACGTCAAGGCTGAAACCCATGTTCCCAGTAAATTCTAACCTGAAACTCATATTCCAACCTGAAAAGCGTGTATCCAGTGTACACCAAGGCTGAAACACAGGTACACATTGTATTCTAGCTGAAAATCATGTTTCCAGAGTACGCCAAGGCTGTAACACATGTTTCCAGTGTCTTCTAAGCTGAAATGCATGTTTCCAGTGTACTTCAAGGCTGAAACACATGTTCGCTGTGTATTTTAAGCTTAAATGTGTGTTTCCCGTGTAATCCAAGGCTAAAACACATGTTCCCAGTGTATTCTACTGTGAAACGTGTGTTTCCAGTGTACTTCCAGGCTGAAACACATGTTCCCAGTGTATTCTAAGCTGAAACACGTGTTTACAGTGTACTCCAAGGTTGAAAAACATGTTCCAGTGAATTCTAAACTGAAACAAGTGTTTCCAGTGTAGTCCAACGCTGAAACACATGTTGCCAGTGTATTCTATGCTGCAACACGTGTTTCCAGTGTCCTCCAAGTTTGAAACACATGTTCGCAGTGTACTCTAAATTTAAAGTAGTGTTTCCAATTTATTGCAAGGCTGAAACACATGTTCGCTGTGTATTCTAAGCTGGAATGTGTGTTTCCCATGTATTCCAAGGCTAAAACCCATGTTCCCAATGTATTCTACTGTGAAACGTGTGTTTCCAGTGTACTCCAGGCTGAAACACATGTTCCCAGTGTATTCTAAGATGAAACGCTTGTTTACAGTGTCCTACAATTCTGAAACACATGTTCGCATTGTACTCTAAACTGAAAGTAGTGTTTCCAGTGTACTGCAAGGCTGAAACACATGCTCCCAGTGTATTCTAAGCTGAAACGTGTGTTTCCAGTGTACTCCAAGGCTGAAACACATGTTCGCTGTGTATTCTAAGCTGAAACACGTGTTTCCAGTGTAGTCAAACGCTGAAACACATGTTGCCAGTGTGTTCTAAGCAGAAACGCGTGTTTCCAGTGTACTCCAAGTCTGAAAAACATGTTCAATTGTACTCTAAACTGAAAGTAGTGTTTCCAGTGTACTCCAAGGCGGAAACACATGTTCCCAGTGTATTCTAAGCTGAAACACGTGTTTCCAGTGTACTCCAAGGCTGAAACACATGTTTACGTTGTATTCTAAGGAGAATCTTGCATTTCCACTGTACTCCAGGGATGAAACACATGTTCCCAGTGTATTCAAATCTGAAACTCATGTTCCCAGTGACTTCTAAGCTGAAACTCCTGTTAGCAGTGTACCTCAAGGGTGAAAAGCATGTTTCCAGTGTATGTCAAGGCTGAAACAAATGTTCCCAGTATATTCTAAGCTGAAACTTGTGTTTTCACTGTACTTCAATGTGGATACACTTGTTCCCAGTGTATTCTTACCTGTAACGCGTTTTTCCAGTGTACTCCAAGGTTGAAACACATGTTCGCATTGTACTCTAAACTGAAAGTCGTGTTTCCAATGTACTGCAAGGCTGAAACTCATGTTCGCAGTGTATTCTAAGCTTAAACTCATGTTTTCAGTGTATGCTGAGGGTGAAACACGTGTTCCCAGGGTATTCTAAGCTGATAATCATGTTTTCAGTGTATGCCAAGGCTGA
>PVJC01031134.1:8067-20868 GCA_004026665.1 Murina feae | reverse complement strand
AAAAGCTAAAAGAGTTCATCACCACCCAACCAGTATTATATGAAATGCTGAAAGGTATCCTTTGAGAATGAGGAAGAAGAAAAAGGAAAGTAAAAATTATGAACAAATATATATCAACGAGTGAATCTAAGAATCAAGTGAATAAAAAATCTGATGAACAGAATAAACTGGTGAATAGAATAGAATCAGAGGCATAGAATGAAGTGGACGGACAGTTTTGGGGGGTTAAGGGTGTTGGGGGTGCGTGAAGAGACTGGACAATAATTGTACACCTATGGATGAGGACAGTGGCGGGGCAAGGACAGAAGTTGGGGTGGGAAATGGGAGGAGGGGAGCTATGGGGGAAAAAAGAGGAACAACTGTAATAATCTGAACAATAAAGATAAAGGAAAAAAAAGAAACGGGCAAATTAAAGTTACAATGACATACGGCCCCATATGGAACACAATGGCTACCATCAACAAATCAACAAACAATTGCTGGTGAGGATGTGGAAAAAAGGGAAACCTTGTACACTGTAGGTGGAAATGTAGACTGGTACAGCCACTTGAAAAAAAGTATGGTTCCCTCAAAAGTTTAAAAAAAGAACTGCTTTTTGACCCAGCAATCCCATTTATGGAAATGTATCCTAAGAATCATGAAGTACCAATCAGAAAGAAGGTATGTACCTCTATGTTATAGTAGCATTATTTACAAAAGCTAAGATGTGGAAATAGCCAATCTGCCCATGAGTAGTTGAGTGGATAAAAGAGCTGTGGTATATTTACACAATGGAATACAATGCAGCTATAAAAAAACGAGGAAATTTTGCCTTTTAAGACAGCATGGATGAACCTGGAGAATATTATGCAAATAAGCCAGTCAGAGAAAGACAAAGCTTGCATGATCTCATTTATATGTGGAATCCAATAAACAAAATAAACTGATGATTAAAATTGGTCCAGAGACATGTAAGCATGGAACAAACTGACAGATCTCAGAGGGAAGGAGGTAGGGAAGTGGGAACAGTTTATCCAAATAACTTGCAGTGCAGCGAAAGACTCCGATGGGGTGGGAGCCAGATGAAGGGGATGGGGGGGGAACACCTATAATACTTTCAACAATAAAAATAAATTTTAAAAAAATAGTGAGCCTTATCTGGTTTGGTTCAGTGGACTGAGTGTTAGCCTGTGGACTGTAGGGTCCTGAGTTCAGTTACGGTCAAAGGCAAATGCCCAGGTTGTGGGTTTGATCGTGTGTGTGTGTGTGTGTGTGTGTGTGTGTGTGTGTGTGTGTGTAGGGGGGGCATACAGGAGGCAGCCAATTAATAATGATTCTCTCTCATCATTACTGTTTCTAACCCTTCCCTCCTTTACCCTTCTCTGAAATCAATACAAATATACTTAAATTAACAAAAAATAAAATGTTGCTTGGCCAGCATGGCTCAGTGGTTGAGCATTGACCTATAAAACAGGAGGTCATAAGGTCAATTCCAAGTCAGGGCACAAGCTCAGGTTGCAGGAGGGGGTATGCAGGAGGCAATCAATCAATGACTCTCATCATTGATATTTCTATCTCACTTCCTTCCTCTCTGAAATCAATAAATATATATATTTTTCCCCCTAGCAGTCCTCTAATTATCACTATTCTACCATTGAGGTAACTGAGGTAAAGAACAATTAATGCCCAGAATCACACAGCCTGATGTTCATAGAATCCTGCAGAAGGTGGATATGGTAAAATACCACACTCTCACTTGCTTTTCTTTCTCTGTAGTCGTGGGAATAAAAAATTTTTTTAAAAATAATAATGAACCTGGACTCTCCTTTTCTCTCCATCCCCCTGCCGAAAAAAAAGAAAAAATAATAAGCCTGGCCAGCATGATTATCAGTTGACCAATGAACTAAAAGGTGACGATTCAATTCCCAGTGGGGGGCATGCATCAGGCAGCCAATCAACGAATCTCTCTTATCATTGATGTTTGTATCTCTTTCTCCCTCTCCCTTCCTCTCTGAAATCAATGATAATAATGAAATATTCATCATTCTACCCACATTCCATTTTGATCTCTGTCTTCATATTTAGCAACCAACACCCAATTTTAGTAATTGTTTAATTTGTGCATTTTTCAATCACAGCCTTGCTGTCTACTACTTAAAACCTTGCTATCATCTTCTGTCAGCTGAATCAATAAAATTTGTGGGTTTTAAAATTTATTTTTAAAGTAATAATAACAGAAAACTTTCCTAACTTGGTGAAGGAAATTGACATGCAAGCCCAGGAAGTGCACAGAGTCCCCAACAAGATGAACCCAAAGAATCCCACAGCAAAACTCGTAATAATTAAAATGCTGGTTAAAGAGAAACAGAGAGTCTTAAAACCAGCAAGAGGAAAGCAGTTAGTTCAAGGGAGCTCCCATAAGACTGTCAGCTGATTTCTCAGCAGAAACTTTGCAGGCCAGAAGAAAGTGGCAAGAAATATTCAAAGTGATGAAAAGGACTTGCAACCAAGATCACTCTTCCGAAGCAAAGCTATCATTTAGAATTGAAGGACAGATAAAGAGTTTCACAGACAATAAAAAGCTGAAAAAGTCCATCACCACCAAATCAAAGTATTGTAAGAAATGTTCAGAGGTCTTTTTTAAGAAAAAGAAAAGTCTAAAATATGAGCAATAAATGGCAATAAAAACATGTCTATCAAATTGAATTTTAAGAAAACACACACAAACAAAAAGACTCATAGAGATAGCCCCTCCCCAAGCAGAGGTGCAGCTAGGCAAAGAAAGCTAGCGGGACCAGGACCTGGGCAGACACCAGGCCATGGAGGACTGATTGAAGTTGTGCACCCTTTGGCTGCTGACTAACTACTTGGAGTACTGCACCCAGAGGCCCGATGGCAGAGCCCCGCATCCTACATCCTCGCTTGAGGCCACTTTGATGTGCTCCATCGCCTCCCAGGTACAGGAGTGTTACCAGCTTTCCTGGACCTGCTACCGCCAATGTCAGAGTAACCACATGGAGATGGTGGTGAACGTGAACGTATTTTGACTGGGGCCGAGTGGTGGCGCTTGTGACTTTCACAGGGCTCCTGCTGGAGAGACCACTGGCAAGCCACACATGGGCACTGAAAGAATGGAATGCCAGCGTTCACCAGGACTGCCAGAGTCTGATGACTTTGCTGTGTACTTGTCTCATGGGGCAGTACTGTACCTGCTAGAGGCAGAAGGCAGCCAGGATGGCTTTTGCCACTTCTTCAGAGCTACGTGGTTATCTTGGAGCAAACTGCTGGTTTGGTTTCTTCTGTCATGCCTTACACTAACAATCACAGCCTAGAAATTGAGTTGCAAAAATTTTAACCCATTTCTACCTGCCTACCTGTGACCAGCCAAGTGAATTTGAGATGTGAAATAAAGCACCTTCTCAGACATTTTTACCTGCATCCTTATCAGGACTTCTATGGTGATAATTCAGCCAGTGCTTTAACTCCTAACAAGGACTCAAAGGTGTGTTAGGACAAAGGCACTTGAGTGGCTCTTCTCTAACTGGGGAAAATGGGAATCTAAAGGCTTATTGCTCCAAAACATTATAAAAGAAACTGCATTTCATTAAATGGGAAACCTGGTGTTATTTACTGCATTTAGATAAATACGAATATGAGACTCTCAACTATCCACAATATCATGGTGCTACTGCTGGCCAGGCACTGGGTTGGGGTTGAAATAGTGAAATGATATCCAAAGTCTCCAAGTACCAGGCTAACAAAGAATATAATAGTAAGAATACGTTTATAAGGTATTCTTTCCAAAGCCTTTGAAATTGAATTTTCATGCTTCTAGAGTTAATATTAAGAATTTATATTTCAAACTTCAATAAATTGTTAAATGTCTTCAAAATTTTAATAAATGTGTGCATTAAAAAAAAAAAGACTCAGAGATACAGAGAACATTTGATAGTTGCCAGATGGGAGAGGTATTGTGGGGGATGGGTTAATAAAGGTAAGGGATTAAGAATTACAAATTGGCACTGGCCAGTGTGGCTTAGTTAGTTGGGCATTGCCCAGTGCACCAAAAGGTTGCTGGTTCAATTCCCAGTCAGAGTACATGCCCGAGTTTCAGGCTGGATCCCTAGTAGGGTATATGCAGGAGGCAGCCAATCGATGTTTCACACTCACATCGATGTCTCTCTCTTTCTCTTTCTCTAAAAACCAATTTTAAAATGTTTGAGAAAGACCTGACTGGTTTGGCTCAGTGGACAGAGCATCTGCCTGCGGACTGAAGGGTCCCGGGTTCGATTCCAGTCAACGGCATGTACCTTGGTTGCAGGCACATCCCCAGTGGGGGGTGTGCAGGAGGCAGCTGATCGATGTTTCTCTCTCATTGATGTTTCTCTCTATCCCTCTCCCTTCCTCTCTGTGAAAAATCAATAGAGTATATATTTTTAAAAAAATGTCTGAGAGAGAGAAAATGGCAGCCAAATAGACTTGTCACACACTTTGTCCCGGGGCCAGATTGGAAATACAACTAAACCAGAGAATATTCACATGGAATTACCAACTGAGGAGGAGAGAAAACACCCAGAGACTAGTAAGAGCAAAGTTGCAGGAGAAGCAGACCCAGTGCCCAGGGGTGGCAGGCTGGTGGTCCGAGAGGGAGGAGCAAACTCCAGTTACAGGATAGTCTGTCCCCTCAGAAGCCTGGAATAGAGGCCTGGAATCCAGGCTGGGCTCCACAGCACCTCCGAACACAAGAGCCCCTTCCCACAGTCCACATAACATCCAGCCAAGACAGGTGGCAGGGCTGCTGGCTTGAGGTGAAGTCTGAAGCTAGGAGACAAAAGCCAATCAGAGAGGAAGCCACAGTTTTTTGTTTTGTTTTGTTTCTGCTTGTCTTATGGAGTGATTTTTTCTCTAAACCCAGAGCAAAGGAGCTTTCATTTGTAATGACTCACCAGAAGCTTTGCTGCAGAGGGAAGCATGGGCTTAAGGTGCCTGAGAGGCTGGGATAGGAAGCAGACAGGGAGACATGGAGCAGTCAGTGACGGGACTGAAGGAGGAACCTTCTGCCCAACTATTCTGGGAACGATACTGATAAAAACTCTAGGTTGCCAACCAACCCCATTGATCTCCATACAACAATCTCTGTCCAGCCAAGGGCAGAGTAATATCTTGGGCCACTTGTGGAGAAGTAACTCTGGGACAGGGAAATAGATCCACCATATTCCCTGAAAGCTAAACAGCACCTCCTCTGCCTAAGACCTTTCAGAACAGACCTTCGAGTGATTAAAATTGACACCTGGCTAGGATAGATAAAGGCAGAGCCCAGGGAGCCAGAGGAAGTTTTATGATCCAGCCCTGGTCCTTAGCTGCTAACAAATCTACTTTAGAAGGCAGATTGGCCACTCCTGTTTGCAGCCAAAGCCTGTGGAGACAGACATGGACCAGTGGATTGCTAAGAGCTTCAAGCCGGTTGCCAAAAGACAGTGCTTGATAGTGGTTAGCTCCTAAGTATCTAACAGGAAGCCCATGAATGGCAGACAGAAGAGTGGGGACCAAAGCTAGCTCCCATGTGACATTAAACTCAGTTGAAACAAACTCGACATCATTTTTTTCTTTTCTCTTCTCTATCAATTTTTCTTTTATTTCCCCCTTTTAAATGTATCTACTTTATTTATCTGCTTTATTGATTTGTTACTATTCTAGTCTCTATTGTTTTATTCACATATGTAATTTTCCCCTTCCCTTCTCCTACAAAAATTTTTTTAACTATTCTTTTTTTTCTTTTTTCTCCTGCTTCCTTTTCATTTCTTTTTTCCCTTCTTTATACCAACAGATTACCTTCCACTATTCCTCTAATTCTTATTATCTTCATTTAAGCTCTACATCTACATATTCTGCTCCACTTTCTGGTTGCTTTTGTTTGTGGTTTTTTTGGTTGTTTGTTTTATTTTCTCCCCATATTTTCTTTTTTGTCCATCCTTCTTACTCTCTTTTTGCTTTCCTAATTCTCTCTTTTCTGTTGGTTGCTTCTGATGGTGATGTTGGGGTTTTGTGTACATTCTTGTTTTGTTTCTTTTGTACCATGTTTTGTCTTGTATTTTGTTCTGTTAGATCATCAACTCCAAAACAGTTTCTACAACATGGTCAGGGGTGTGCCACATAGTCAGCCACCCTGAAAGGAGACTCCATCCACGAAATAACATTCAAGATACAACTACAGAGGACAACCAAGATGGCGGCATAGGTAAGCACCTGTACTTGCTGCCTCTCATAACCACATCAAAATTCCAACTACAAAACAAAACAGCCCTGGCTGGTTTGGTTCAATGGATAGAGTGTCGGTCTGCACACTGAGGGGGTCCCGGGTTCAATTCAGGCTAAGGGCACATGCCTAGGTCATGCCCCAGTACGTGGTGTGCAGGAGGCAGCCAATCCATGATTCTCTCTCATCATTGATATCTCTATCTCTTTCTTCCTCTCCCTTCCTCTCTGGAATCAATAAAATATATATATTTTAAATCTGGTTAAAAGACAAAACAAATATCATCCAGAACCACAGGAAATATGGTTGAGTGGAAGTTATACAACCAGAAGGAAAGAAAAAAGTGCACTAAGACTGGTAGGAGATGCAGAAGAGCGGAGGTACGGAGGTGCCCACAAAATGGGTTGGTAACTGGATGAGCTACTGTTTTTTTCAATTGGGAGGGAGATTCAAGCTCCTGATTGTTTTCAACTCCAGTTCTGGGCAAGACTCTGGGGACCTAGACTCATATGGGAAGAAACTGGATTGTCTGGCATCTGGTTGGAACGCAAGGGCAGCTTTCTCTCAGAGATGCTCACAGCAATCATTGTTCCTACACAGGGCCACAGGACACAGAGACTTGCGGACCTCTCTGGGGAAGGGCTGACTGGCAGCCATTGCTGTTTGCTCTGCCTTGGTAATTCCCAGAGACCCTGCCCCACCCAATTTACAACCCCATCCAAGCTGTGCACAGCTATTTTTGCATATGAATGGCCTGTCATTTTGCAGTGTAAAACCTAACAAACTGCAGCTGGGTCAGAGAACTCCAAAGCTTCCAGAAGGCCTAAGACCCTGCAACAGCAGCCTACATTGCTTCATAGCTGGGCCTCATCTGTGCACTTCCAAACCCCAAACAAAGAGGAGGAATCTGCAAATCTCTCTGCAGCTCCTGCGGGGTGGTCTCAGGCAGTGGCTGACTTTGCACCTCCTTGGAGATCCAAGAGCCAGTGTACCCAGTGGTCAATGTGAGAACATACCAGATTACAACTCTTCACATCCATAAGCAACACACTCAAGGGGCAGATTCATTGAGACCAAAGTCCCACTGAAGGAAGTCCTGCCCTATAAGGGTGTGTCCAGCAGAGCAGTTCTCCCATTGTAGACACAGCTGGTTTTCACAGTCAACTGGCCTGGAGGTCAATTCCTCCCAGTGATACCAACAGCAATCAAGGCTTAAATACAACAAGACTGTGCACATAGCACACAAACAGGTGCACCAAGAGTGTCCACCTTGTCCTAACCGGTTTGGCTCAGTGGATAGAGCATTAGCCTGCGGACTGAAGGGTCCCAGGTTTGATTCTGGTCAAGGGCATGTGCCTTGGTTGCGGGCTCACCCCCTGTGGGAAGTGTGCTGGAGGCAGCTGACTGATGTTTCTCTCTCATTGGTGTTTCTAACTCTCTATCCCTCTCCCTTCCTCTCTGTAAAAAAACAATAAAATATATTTAAAAAAAAAAAAATTTGTCCACCTCAGGTAATTGGGGAGGCTGAGCCACTGGGCACACAAGGCCATTCTATCAACAAATGAAAGCAACCAAAATGCAGAGACAAAGAAACATGTCAGAAATGAAAGAAATGAAGGAAAGCAAACTACTGGATATAGAGTTCAAAACCATAGTTATAAGGTTACTCAAGAACCTTCTAGAAACCTCCAAGAAATTTAGAGAGAGCCTCAAGAATATGAAAAAGGACCAATCAGAAATTAAGCAGAGAGAGAAACCAAGGTGGCGGCAAAGATAAACACCGGGAATTGCTGCCTTGAATAACCTTTTCAAAACCACAACGAAAAGAAAAAATGGACACCACCAAGACCCACAAGAAGGCTGGCTGAGTGGAAATTCTACAACTAGAAAGAGACTGAGACTCAGAGGAGGTGCAGAAGTAAAGTGCAGAGGTACGGAGGCACGTGCTAAGGGGGCTCGTGGGAAGGGCTGGCAGCTGAGGATGCGGCTGTCTTTTTCATACCTGAGGGGGGCACAAGCTCCCGACGGCTCTGAACTCCAGTTCTGGGTGAGTTTCTGGGGACTCAGACTCATACGGGGAGAAGCTGGACTATCTGGCACTGTCTGGCACGAGGAGGCTCTGTAAAGCGGCTTTCTCTCGGCAGTGCCAAGGGTCACTAAGACCCGGTGCCTCTTAGGGCAGGGCTGAGAATCAGCCATACTCTGTTTCTCTGAAAGTAACACATCCCCCCAAAATAACACCTACTTACAGTTTTGCCTCTCATTGAAATATAAGGAATTCCCCCCAAAATAAGACATCCCCCAAAATAAGGCCTGCCCCGAACATAAAGCCTCCCCAATAATAAGGTCTCCCAAAGCTACCGTAACTCTGGACTCTGGGCCGTAGCGGCAGGCGCCACCTCGCAGCTCACTGTTGGCTGCAGCGTAGCCGAAGCTGACAAGAAGTGCAAGGTCTCTTTTAATCAGAGAGCCTGCACCACCACCAGGACAAGCTGCGGCCTGCTGCTTGCTCTGCCCTGACCTACTCTGGCTGACTCACAATTAGACAGTGAGTCACATGGGGCAGGAGTCAGGCACATTGTGTGGACACACAGGTAATAATTTTCCTTTTTTTTTGTTCAACTATAAATGAGTACCATATTCTTCTTCATGGAAAAATAAGAAATGCCCTGAAAATAAAACCGAGCACATCTTTGGGAGGAAAAATTAATATAAGACACTGTCTTATTTTTGGGGAAACAGGGTAGCTGTTTGCTCCGCCTTGTTGATTCCCTGAGACCCCGCCACACCAAAGCTGCATGCAGAGGCTTTTGGATATAAAAGGCTGGGAAGCCTCAGGCAGAAGCTAAAATAGCACCTCCTTAGAAATCCAAGAGCCAGTGTATCCAGGGGTCAGAGCAGGACCACCCAGACTACAACTCCTCAGATCCATAAGGGACACACTCAGGGGGCAGACTCAGTGAGCACCAAAGCCCCACTGAAGCAAGTCTTGCCCCATAAGGGTGTCTCCATCACAGAAGTTCCCCACCATAGACACAGCTGATTCTCACAGGCAAGTAGCCTGGAGGTCAATTCCTCTCAGTGATACCAACAACAATCAAGGCTTAGCTACAACAAGACTGTGCACAAAGCCAAAAACAGGTGCGACAAGAGTGTCCACCTCAGGTAACTGGGGAGACTGAGCCACTGGGCCCTATAGGACACCTAGCAGAGTAAGCCACTCTATCAATGCAGGGAAGCAGCCAAAATGCGGAGACAAAGAAACAGATCACAAATGACAGAAATGAAGGAAAGCAAATGACTGGATATAGAGTTCAAAACCACGGTTAGAAGGTTTTTCAAGAATTTTCTAGAGACTGCTGATAAATTTAAAAAGGACTAGCTAGAAATTAAGCATACACTGACTAAAATAAAGAATAATATACAGAGATCCAACAGCAGGCTAGAGAATCTCAATAATCAAGTCAAAGATATGAAATACGAAGAAGCAAAAAATACCCAACTGGAAAAGCAAAAATAAAAAAGAATCCAAAAATATGAAGATAGTGTAAGGAGCCTCTGGGACAACTTCAAGTGTACCAACATCAGAATTACAGGGGTGCCAGAAGAAGAGAGAGAGCAAGATATTGAAAACCTATTTGAAGAAATAATGACAGAAAACTTCCCCTACCTGGTGAAAGAAATGGACTTACAAGTCCAGGAAGCACAGAGAATTCCAAACAAAAGGAATCCAAAGAGGTCCACACCAAGACATATCATAATTAAAATGCTAGGGGCAAAAGGCAAAGAGAGAATCTTAAAAGCTGCAAGAGAAAAGAAGTCAGTTACCTACAAGGGGGCACCCATACAACTGTCAGCTGATTTCTCAACAGAAACGTTGCAGGCCAGAAGGGAGTGGCAAGAAATATTCAAAGTGATGAATAGCAAGAACCTACAACCAAGATTCCTTTACCCAGCAAAGCTATCATTCAGAATTGAAGGTCAGACAAAGAGCTTCAAACAAGAAAAAGCTAAAAGAGTTCATCACCACCCAACCAGTATTATATGAAATGCTGAAAAGTATCCCTTGAGAAGAGGAAGAAGAAAAAGATAAAAATTATGAACAACAAATACATATCTATCAACAAGTGAACCTAAAAATGAAGTGAATAAAAAATCTGATGAACAGAATAAACTGGTGAATAGAATAGAATCAGGGGCATAGAAAGGAAGTGGACTGACAATTCTTGGGGGGTGCGGGGGAAGGGGTGTGAGAGGTATGGGAAGAGAATGGACAAATATTGTACACCTATGGATAAGGACAGTGGCAGGGGAGTGTAATGGAAGAGGGTGGGGTGGGAGCCAGGCAGAGGGGAACTATGGGGGGAAAAAAGAGAAACCAACTGGAAAAACAAAACTAAAAAAGAATCCAAAAATATGAAGATATGATTATTGTAATAATCTGAACAATAAAGATTTAATTTTTTAAAAAAAGAAGTACAAATTGGTTGTTACAGAATAGCCATGAGGATGTAAAGTACAGCATAAGGAACAGTGTCAACAATATTGTACTATCTATGTATGGTATCTGATTAGTGGGAGATTTATCAGGATGATCACTTAGTAAGTAATGTAATGCCTAATCACTGAGGTGTACCCCTGAAACTAGTATAATAATGTATGTCAACTGTAATTGAAAAATAAAAATAATTTTAAAATGGAAAAAAAAATTTAAGAATAAAATGAGGGAAATTAAAGAATATACAAGCAACACCAAAAAATAAAGACAAGGAAATTTTTTTAAAAGGCATTTGTCCTGGTCACTAATAGCTTGGTGGTTAGAGCGTCAGACTGCACAGCAAAAGATGAAGGGTTTGAGTAATCATTAAGGGCACATAACATTTTCCAGTTTCTCCATGTAACACAAAGATACCATAAATCTAAGGTATACATAGGTATACAAAAGTGAGAAGATTTGTTTCACAAGAATGTAAACATTCTTAATACTACAGAACTGTACACTTAAAAATGGTTAAGAGGGCCCTAGCCAGTTTGATTCAGTGGTTAAAGCATCGGCCCACAGACTGAAGGGTCTCGGGTTTTATTCTGGTCAAAGGCACATACCTACGTTGTAGGCTCGATCCCCAGCCCTGGTGGGGAGCTTGTGGGAGGCAATGTCTCTCTCACATTGAAGTTTTCCTCTGTTTCAACCCCTCTCACTCTCTCTAAAAATCAATGAGAAAAAATGTCCTTAGGCAAGGACAAAACAAAATAACAAAAAAAAAAGTTCAAGATGGTAAATTTCATGTGATGTGTTTTATAAAATTTTTAAACAGTGACTTAAGGAAACAACCCTTGGAATAAATGTCTTAAAGAAATATACAGTATGGTTTAGAAAGAAACATTTTTTTTTAAATAAACATTCTTTGGAGCTATCCCACTCTTGATGACCAAAATAAGTATAATAATTAGAATCTATTTTAAAAGTAACACAATACTGGGGTCCACTCGTCCCCTGGAGAAGTAGCCACCGCAGTGAGGAGACATGGGTGGAGGGCTGGGGGAGCCAAGGTTTTATAGCTCTTTAAAACACTGCACAGGACCAGACAGCAAGTTTTTAAAAATAATACCAGAGCATTAGAAGCAGCCAGAATAAAAATAAAGAATTCAAAAGTAATAAAAATGTGCCCTACCTGGTTTGGCTCAGTGGACAGAGCATCGGCCTGTGGACTGAAGGGTCCCAGGTTCAATTCTGGTCAAGGGCACATGCCCTGGTTACGGGCTTGATCCCTGGTTGGGGGTGTGCTGGAGGCAGTCAATCAATGACTCTCTCTCATCATAAATGTTTCTATCTCTCTCCCTCCCTCTTTCCTCTCTGAAATCAATAAAGATATATTAAAAATAGTAATAATAGCCAGAACTGGTTTGGCTCAGTGGATAGAGCGTCGGCCTACGGACTGAAGGGTCCCAGGTTCGATTCCGGACAAGGGCATGTACCTTGGTTGCAGGCACAACCCCAGTGGGGAGTATGCAGGAGGCAACTCATCGATGTTTCTAACTCTCTGTCCCTCTCCCTTCCTCTCTGTAAAAAAAATCAATAAAATATATTTTTAAAAATTCTAATAAGAGTAATATACAAAATGACCATCATCCGAGACACCTAAGCCACGCCCACCAGCCAAGCCACGCCTCCCAGCCAATCAGAGCAGTTGTATGCAAATTAACCCAGCCAAGATGGAGGCTGGAAGCCACGGAGCTAGAGCAAACCAGAGGCTTCTGTTGCAACTGCCTGCCTAGGCTGGCTGAGTCTCTGCTCACAGCCACGCCCACCAGCCAAGCCACGCCTCTCATCCAATCAGTGCGGCTGTATGCAAATTAACCCAGCCAAGATGGAGGCCAGCAGCCATGGAGCTAGAGCAAACCAGTGGCTTCTGTTGCAACTGCCTGCCTAGGCTGGCTGAGCCTCTGCTCACGGCCATGCCCACCAGCCAATCAGAGTGGCTGTATGCAAATTAACCCAGCCAAGATGGAGGCTGGCAGGGCGGCTCTGCACTGGGAGCCTCTGTGGCCAGCACAGCTGTGCTGGG
>PVJC01031133.1:0-20775 GCA_004026665.1 Murina feae | reverse complement strand
TTTTTTTTTTTTTTTTTTTTTTTTTTTTTTTTTTTGGTCTGGGAAGCTCTTTATTTGACCGTCTATTTTGAATGATAACCTTTCTAGATATAGTAACCTTGGTTTCAGATCCTTACTTTCCATTACCTTGAGTACTTCATGCCATTTCCTTCTGGCCTGTAGAGTTTCTGATGAAAAATCAGGTGTCAGCCTTATGGGAGCTCCTTTATAGGTAACAGTTTGCTTTTCTCTTGCTGCCTTTAAGATATTCTCTTTGTCTTTAAGTTTTGATATTTTAATTATGATTTGTTTGGGCATGGGCCTATTTAGGTTCTTCTGCTTGCGGTTCTTTGTGCCTCCTGGACTTGTGTGACTTTTTCCTTTACCAGGTTGGGAGGTTTTCTGCCATCATTTCTTCAAAAATGTTCTCTCTCCCTTTCTCCCTTTCTGCCTCTTCTGCCACACCTGCTATTCAAATATTGTTACATTTCACATTGTCCCACAGCTCCCTTAACTTGTCCTTTTGTGTTTTCATTGTTTTTTTCTTTTTGGTTCTCTGATTTTCTTCAACCCTGTCTTCTAATTCACTGATTCAATCCTCAGCTTCTAATCTGCTGTGTATTTTTTCCAATGTGTTCTTTACTTACGTTATGTCATTCTTTATTGCTGTTCATTTTTTTGGTTACTTTATCTTTTTTTCATGCTGTTGAGCATCTTTACCATCATTACTCTGAACTTTGTTTCAGATAAATTTCTTATCACTGCTTCATTTATCTCTTGTTCTGGAGAATTCTCTTGTTCTTTCATTTGGGAGTTGTTTCTTTGTCTCCTCATTTTGGCTCTCTGTTTAGGTTCGTGGCTATGTATTAGGTTGATCCTCTATGTCTCTCAATCTCTAGTGTAGGATAGTGTCAAAAGCTGTTTCTGACTAATTAGATCAGGCAATGACTCAAAGCCACCAGAGATGGCCTCTGCCTACAGACTGATAAGATTTCCACTTTAATTGCCTCCAGGCAATCATCCTCAGGTGTGTAGAGAGTTTTTTTCAACAGAGTGGGGCAGTTGCTTCTGCCTGGATTCTAATTGTTATTTTTAATTTCTTAAGTGGCCCCAGGGCAAAGTGTTTTCCAATAGGGTGGGTCAACTGTCTTCCCCCAAGGCAAGGCAAATGTCTGTTTCAGAAAGAGGTCCTCTGCTGCATTAGGGAATACTCAGCCCAAGAAACTGGGGGTGTCTGCCTTCTGAGTTCTAGCCCCTGAGTTCCCAATCTTGGCTTCTGCTTACATAGCTCCAGTCCACTTCGCCCTCCCTCTGCCGGAGCACAAGGTCAGTGGCTCCAATGGGAATTTTGTGTGTTGGCCCTTTAAGAGGGTACTAGAACTTTTAGCCATCTCTCCCTGGCAGACAGCAACCCCATTGCTTTTCACAGCCAGATGTTATGTGGGTACCCTTCTCAGTTCTGGTGCTCTCTGCTGGGGGGCCCAGTGTGAGGATTAGATCCAAGAGTTCTCAATGGCAACCCCCACAGCTGAGATATCTCTCTGAACTTCAGTTGCTGTCTGTGGGCACCTGGCCAGTTCTTGTGCACCTCTGCTCCTCCTACTAGTCTCTAAGCAGTGTCCACTTTCCGCCCTTGGTTATGAGGGTTCTCTCCTGCGAGTCTTCTGCCAATTATTCAGGAAGTTTTTCTGTATTTTAGTTGTAATTCCAGTTTGTTCCTGGGAGCATGTTCATGCAGCATCCACTTACTCTGCCTCCATTTTTAATCTCCCGTGTCTGTCTTTCAATGTTAATATTTTAAAATAATTAATTAAAATAATTGATATTATATGAAAAGCATTTTTCAAAACTAATGACAGACATCAAACCACAGATCCAAGAAGCTCAGAGAACACCAAACAGGATAGATTAAACAAAAAACAAACATATTATATCCAAACTGCTATAAACTGAAGGCAAGGAGGAAATCAAAAATAGGCAAAAGGGGGGAAATGCATTACATACAGAGGAACAAAAATAAGAGTTATATGAGATTTCTTATCACACACTAGGCAAGCCAGAAGACAACAGAAATGACATCTTAGAGTACTAAAATGGGAAAGACAACCTAGATTTATTCCCAGTCTTTGGGCCATGTACAGCCTGCTGCCTATTTTTGTAACTAAAGTTAAATTTATAAAACTCATTTATGTATTGACTATGGCTGCTTTCACCCTAGAAGAGCAGAGTCAAGATGTTGTGAAAAAACTATATGGCCTACAAACCTAAATATTTTCTGACTCTGTTAAAAAAAAAAAAAAAAAAAAAACATTTGCCAACTCTTGCTCTAAAGATAAATTACTTTAAAAAAAACAACAACACAGTGGCACACTATTGCATGCTCATAGCACATATGCAAAAATAAAATATATAGCACCAATGGCACAAAGTAGTGGATGGAAGAACTGTTAGCATCTTGTAAGTTTTTAGATCACACACAAAGAAATATAATTTTATTTGAAGTTAGAATTTTAACCAGTTAACTGCCACACATCCAAAATGGAAATCATCCCTACACACCACGATATTTTGAATTTAATTAAAAAATCAATTTGCAATAAATATTATAAAAATAAGTATATTACAATTCTGGTGTTCTTGAATATATTCAGCTGAAAATTCCCACAAAAAATGATTTTAAATTTGGTCAGGGCTGCCACTTAGGGCAAAGTTTTTTTTTATACACACATGTGGCATGTGGAGAAGGTCCACTGCTTGCATCTACAGATGCTTATGGTGCACAATGGGTTAAATTAAAGATTCATATTGTAAAACCTAGGGCACCCACTAAATTTTTCTAAAGAGATATAAATAGTAAATAGTAAGTCAATAGTGAAGATGAAATAGAATCATGAACGAAAGGATGGAAATAATAAAGAGCAGAAATTGCTGAAATTGAGTACAGAAAAATAATACAGAAGATAAATGAAACCAAAAGCTGCTTCTTTGAAATAAATAAATAAATAAATAAATAAATAAATAAATAAGGCTGATAAACCTCTAACAATAAAAATAACAGAAAGTGTCAATAGCAGGAAGGAAAAATTGGACATCACATTTTGAAGATTAAAATATAATAAAGAAATATTACATTAAATTCTATGTCCCCAAATTTGACAACTTAGATGAAATAGAGAAATTCCTTGGAAAACACAAACTGTCAAAGCTGACTCAAAAATAAAAAGACCTGAATAAACTTTAATATATTAATGATATTAAATGTGCAGTTAAAACCTCCCCAAAGAGAAAATACTGGGTCCAGATGTCCTAAAAGGTGAATTCTACCAAATATTTAACAAATAAATAATACAAATTTTACATATATTTTCCTGGAAGTCAAGAGGAAGGAACACTTTCCAACTCATTTTATTTAACCAGCATTACCATGATGCCAAAATCAGAAAAAGACATTACAACCAAAGAAAACTAGCCCTGGCTGGTGGCTCAGCTGACTGAAGTGTCAGTCAGTACACCAAAAGGTCGTGGGTTCAATTACCAGTCAGGATACATATCTAGGTTGCAGGTTCAATCACAGTAGGGATGAGTATGGGCGAAAACAAATTAATGTTTCTCTCTCTTTCTCTCTTCCACTCTCTCAAATCAATAAAAACATATCCTCAGGTGAGAAATAATAATCACCTAATCTAATAAAAGAGTAATATGCAAATTGACCCTCACTCCAAGATATCTAAGCCACACCCACCAGCCATGCCACGCCTGCCAGCCAATCAGAGCAGCTGTATGCAAATTAATCCAGCCAAGATGGCGGCCAGCAGCCACAGAGCTGGAACAAGCAGGAGGCTTGCCCTGGTGATGCAGGAAGTTAAGGTTCCTGTTTGCCTAGGCCAGCTGTGGCAACAGATTTCTACAACAAAGTTTCAACTATAGAAGATAAATAAACCCCAGAGACCTGCTTCCAGCCTTGGGCTCAAGGAAGCTCTGGGAGCCTGGGTTGTCAAGGGCAACCTGACCTGGGCTCCAGTTAAAGCAACAAAGTTTCAACTTTAGAAGTTAAATAAATTCCAGCCAGCCTCACTGCAAACAGCCATCAGCCACTCACCCAGGCTGGCCAGGCACGCCAGCAGGTGGACATCCCCAGAGGGGTCCCAGACTACGAGAGGGCACAGGCCAGGCTAAGGGATCCCCCCCCCCCCCCGAGTACACAAATTTTTGTGCACCGGACCCCTAGTAATAATTAATAACAGTATGCCTTGACCAATTTGGCTCAATGGATAGAGCGTCGGCCTGCGTACTCAAGGGTCCCAGGTTCGATTCCAGTCAGGGGCATATACCATATGGGGTGTACAGGAGGCAGCTGATCGATGTTTCTCTCTCTCATTGATGTTTCTAACTCTCTATCCCTCTCCCTTCCTCTCTGTAAAAAATCAATAAAATATATTTTTTAAAAAATTAATAACAACAACAACGTATTTTTTAAAAGAAAACTATAGGTCAATAACCTTCATGAATATAAAATCCTTAACAATACAAGAAAAATAAAATCCAACAATATATAGAAAGAATAATTCATCACAGCCAAGTGAAATTTATCCTGGAACGAAAGGCTAGTTCACCATTCAAAAGATCGATGTTATTCAGCAGACTAAAGAAAAATCAAATGACCATCACAAGAGACTCAGGAAACTCATTTTATGAACATACATCCATGATTTAAACAGCACTATCAGTAAACAAGGACTAGGGCATCTAATCTGATAAAGCGAATCTATAAAAAACCTACAACTGCCCTCATTCATAATGGTGAAAGACTGGATGCCTTGCCCTGAGATCAAGAACAAGGCCAGTGACTGTTGTGCTGGCGCAATAAGTCAAGGAGGGAATAAGCATCCACATTGGAAAGGAAGCAACAAAGCTGCCTCTATTCAGAGATTACATGATTGTCTACAAAAAAAAATGCCAAAGAATCTGTAAAAAAGCTACTAAAACTAAAAAGTGAGTTTAATGAGGTCACAGGGTACAAAGCACATATACAAAAATTAATTGTATTTTTATGTACTAGCAATGAACAATTAGAACTTAAAATATTTTAAGGTACCATTTATAATGGCTCCAAACCTTTGACTATTTAGGTATAAACCCCACAAAATACATGCAAACTCTATATGCCGGGATTCAAAGAGCAGTGATGGAGGAACCAAAGGCCTAGATAAATGGAACCATGTGCCATGTTGATGGACTGGACAAGATTAAAATGTCAATTTCTCTAAACCTGATCTGTGCAGCCAACACAATTCCAATTAAAATATGAGCAGGATTTTGAGTGGAAACTAGCAAGTTGATTCTAAAATTTATATAAAAAAGGCAAAAGACAAAGAAACCAAAACAGTTTTGAAAAAAGGAGAATAAAGTTAGAATAAAAGAACAATTTTGGCCCTGACCAGTTTGGCTCAGTGAATAGAGCATCGGCCTGCGGACTGAAGGATCCCAGGTTCGATTCTGGTCAAGGGCATGTGCCTTGGTTGCGGGCACATCCCCAAGTGGGGAGTGTGCAGGAGGCAGCTGATCGATGTTCCTCTCTCATCGATGTTTCTAACTCTCTATCCCTCTCCCTTCCTCTCGGAAAAAATCTATAAAATATATATATTTTTTTTTTTAAAAGAACAATTTTGAAGGTTCGAATCCTAGTCTATACGATTCCTAGACTGACTGAAGTCCATGCAGTCCGGACAGTGTGGTGCTGGAGAAAGGCAGGCAAGCAGGTCCCAGCACAGAACGTCCAGAAACAAGCCCACACTGTAGGGTCAATTAATTTCGAACAAAGTTGCAAAGAGAATTGGAGAACAGAGGCCTTCTCACGGCCTCTCCATCCCCCACTGCACATGGACACTGCAGCCCCCCCTCCGGCTGCCCCTTCCTTCTGCTGCCCACACAGCGGAAAACAGCACTGCCTGGCAGGACGCTAACCTTCACTCCCTGTCAGGAAATCTGCTCTTTCTCTGCGGACTTTGGAGCCAGAAACCTTCAGAGACTCAAAGGACCAAACAGACTTTCAAATTGCTGTGATGCTCAGAGAAAAGCCCAAATCTTCACCCCATTCCCACCTGGGGCTGCTCCCCACCCCTCCCAACCAGAGTCTACTGAATGAATGATCAAAGCAGAAGCCGCCCCGCAAGGCATGCTGGGTCTGCACTCCTGCTTCTGCCAGTTTTCTGTACTAGGTATGTTGGAATTAGAAGAAAGAGAGGGAGGAACCCTGCGCCCCAGGGAAGCAGAGGTTGGTAGGGTATCAATTTCTCATGATCATGAACCGCACTTTGCACTTCTCACCTCCCGCCAACGCGCGTGGATGGGTTATAAATGAACAGTCTGAGTCCAGAGAGAGAGAAGGACTCGCCAAGGCCACACCAGTGGTCAGTGGTTTGGCTGAGCTGGAGCCAGGACTCTTGATTCCTAATATCCTGCCTCCTCCTCCTCATCGTCATTGTCGTGGTCCCTGTCACTGAAAGCCAACATTATCCAATGCTCACTTTGTGCCAAGCTCCAGGCTTGTGGCTTTGCACACATCTTCCCATTCGCTCACAACAGCCTTGGGGGCCGGTTAGTGTGGTCTGACCAGCATGCTTCTGAAGCCAGCCTCCCGGCACCATGGCGCCCGCCAGCAGAGGCTGCAGCTCCTGCAGCCCTTGCCTGGTCCACTCCGGGAGAGGCCCAGGGGGCATTGTCCACCTTACCCCTCCCCCCCATGGCACTGTCCCCACCGGCCCCACCACACTGTCCTTCCAATGACCCGCACAGCTCTGGGCACGGCAGGAGTCTGGGGACTTGGTGGGGTGCAGGGGAGGGCCATCGCACACCACCTTGGGACCACCGGGTGCTCCGGGTCTGCAGAGGGCTAGTCATGAGACACAAACATCCCCAGCTTGCCCTCCTCGACCAGGCTGAGGTCTGGACCATGTCACCCCGGAAACCCTTTCTGTTCCCCTCTCCGCATAGCCAGCAGGCACCCACGGCTGAGCCATGACAAACGTGCCTTGAGAAATGCCACAGGAAGAGCGGGTCACTCACCCACCGGTGTCACCCGAGGCTCCTTTCTGCCCACTGGCTGGCTGTCCTCCCCCAGATGCTCGGCTTTTGGTGGCCCATCGGCTTGTAGTTTCTTTCACTTGTTTGCTGACCTTGATGGCATGTTTCTCATTTTCTGGAGCTTTGGGGGAATAGGCCAGAAAAAAACAATCAGCTTCCAATTCATTTTCTCTCCCCACCCGCAGATGAAAGAGAACCCCGCACGGACACCTGTGGCCGATCAATGTGAGTGGCTGAAAGCAAAGCCCGCTCCCCAGAGCACAGGTGCCTGTGCAGCTCCCAGCGGACTTGGAGGCCGCTCCTCTCAACAGGTTTCAGGATGGGGACCCTCCAGCCACGATGCATAGGCACAGCCCAGCCTCACCAACCCCGAGTGCAGGCCACAGCTCATTACCCCTTTCTCTTAGGGGCACTTCGCCCTCAGCAGCCCCCCACCCCACCCCAGGTCATGCTCACCTTGGCCTGGAAGAACTGGGGCATTCCCAGTCCATAAATTCCTTTTTCTTTTTTTTTTTTTTGCTCGCATGAGCCAAGTATAACAGCTAGCTGTCCAGACCTGTTCAAAAAGGATAAACCCCAGCTAAGCACATACCTAACACCCTACCGCTTTTATCATATAAACACGACCAGGGAGCCAAATGAATTAAAGAGCCCAACACAGGTTCTCATTGCTACCTCATTAAGGCCATTAAATATGTAGGAAAGAAAAAGGCTTCCCATCTTGGGTCTGGTTTAAACTATCAGGGAACAGATTAGAGTTAATTAATGCCATGAACTCTGAAACCCCAGGCGGGAGGTTCCCAACAGAATCCACACCTGTCACAGACACCATTTCAGAAAATCTAAGTGGACGTGGACACGCCCCTCCTCCTCCCGCATCCCTAACACTGGAACACTGGGCCCCTGATCTGTTACTCCTGAATCTGGATCAAGAGATACCGCCTCCCACCCCCCTCACCCCCCCAGCCCTGAGACAGAAAGCTGGTGGACTCCAAGCAGAAACCATGTAAAGGTCTCTGGTGGGCGCTCCGGAAATTGCCAGGGTTCCAGGCGCAAGGCGAGTCTGCTACGTTGCTCCTGGCAAGTCTGAAGGAGCTTATCAATTATTCATGCAACTGGATAAACAGGGATTTTATCTGGGAGCGTGAATCGAGAGATAAAAATTCCATTTCAAGAGGGAGGGTGGAGACTAAACCCTGAATGTTAATTGTAAATTGGGGGGGAAAGAAGAAGGCAAGAAAAACTAAGCAAGGCCTTCTGCACAGGTGGTGCCCTGAGCTCTCCCGCCACGCTTTCTGCTCACTCACCTTGACTGTAGCTCACCTGCTCCTTGGACGATGTACCGAACCTCACCTGTGGACAGAATGAAACAGCACATAACCCCAAGTGGCAGTGTAGGGGGAGGGGGACCTTTGGATGGATTTTTAAAACCTCCAAACAACAATACCTTTAAGGTATTTCCATTTAAAATCGATTTGCTGCTTCCAGACTGAAATCGGAAGCAGAGGGAAGTTTACAAACAACTGCCTAACAGCTGGCAAAAGGCTCAGACCAAATGAAACAGAAGGCAAATTCAATGTGCGGGACATTTGGGCCAAAAAAAAGAACATAACTTCGCTTTCTGTCCTCCTGCCTTCTTCCCCCATGTCCTTGCACCTGACAGTTCCTTAAAGGCTGGGAAATGCACCCAAAAGACGACACCAGGGAATTAGTAGTTTATTTTGACTCTGACATTATTGCAGTTGGCCATGGATTGGAAGCAATGCATCTAAGTGGAGAATGGGCCTTCCACCTCACTGTCAGCAGGCTTGTCCCGCAGGTAGGACTACATCCAGACAGTGTATCAAGAGCGTGATGAACTGTATCATGGGAGAGAAATCAAACTTTATGCTTTTGAAATACTGTGTTAGAAGCATATACTGATTTTCATAACAGGGGTAACAATAACCTTTGTTGTTTAAAAAGAGAAAAAAAAGCAATATTTTGAAGCCACACATATCCCCCAGCTTTTCTTATTTCATTTTTCTCCTCCAACAAAAGCCTCTCAAAACAGAGGAATCATCACAATAGGTTTCCTTTTCTTGCCACCCAGGTAGGGGTGGGAAGGGAGGCTGGTGGCTTCAGAAGGTGACCTGCTGCTGAGATGGGGGAAGGTGGGACCTGTGCCACAGCCTTGGGTCCAGGCACGGAGGTGTGAGGGAAGGACAAGGAGGAGTCGGGAATTCCCACACCACACCCGGGACACCCAACCACCACCTTAGCAATTTCTCACCTTGCTGTGCCTCAGTTTCCCCATAGTCAGGAGGGGATTTGGGGATGCTTTTTCCCTTTGGCTCATCTTACTCTTTGGACCTCAGATTCAGAGCGCTGTATTGCTATTACTAGGGCGCGTGTGCTGATAACCTCCGTCTGGATAGGACCTGCCTTTGTTGTATTTTACCTTTTATCCCTTACCCCGAACCCCCAGGCCTGCATCCCTTCTTTCCCTCCTAAAGGCATCCACTCACATATGTCTGATGTGTGGCCTTAGGTACACACACTAAAAATCATAGTATCTGTGAGTATGCCAGCCCCCAAGGGAACATTTGAAAGTGAAAGATCCTGAGGCCGCCCAGCTCAGACACCTGAGGGCTGAGCCCAGATTTCTGTCTGTTCACCTTGAATGTAGCTCACCTGATCCTTGGACGATGCACCAAACCTCACCTGTGGACAGAATGAACCAGCACATAACCCCATGTGGCAGTTGATGGGGGGGCGGGCACTTCTGGATGCCACACATCTTTGGGTGCTCGGGATCTGGGGCGCATAGGAGCCACACATCTCTGTGTTCAGGGGACTCATCAGGGCTGGGAATGGCTACCCTCTTTCAAGGACATCCCACCACAGGCCCCACACTCAGAGCTTTACATTCCCAAGATCCTACCCCAAACCATCTGGGAATCCTCACTTTCTTAGATGAGCAACAAGGCCGTGAGGTGGCCCAAAGTCACCCCATGAGCGCCAGCCCTGGCATCCATTAGAGACGCTGGGCAGGGGAGCCTGAGATTTGACAAGAAAACCAACCCCAAACCTCCCAGGCAAGCAAGCCTGGTGGCAACATAACAGGTGTTGGTTCGTCACTCGGCAATAAGCTTAGGCACCCAGCCACCATGCTGGCTCTGTGGCTGTCCACATGGGAACGCCTGGCCCACCTGTGAGGTGCCCTTGATTACAGGAACAATGATGCATCTCCACAGCTGAAGACTGGTAATCCGAGGGTGAGTGAATCCATTAGTGAAATCTTACGAATAAACTAATAAATGTGAGAATAAAATCAACAAGCCATCCAGCTTGGGCACCACCCAGAACAACAACTGTGACAACTGAAATGTTAATCATTACACCTATCCATCTACCGAGCCACTCCTCCACCTACCCATACATACATCTATATATCCATCTACGAGCCACTCCTCCACCTACCCATCCATCCACCTGTCCATACATACATCTATATATCCATCTACCCACTCCTCCACCTATCCATACATACATCTATATATCCATCTACCCACTCATCCATCCATTCATACATACATCTATATATCCATATACCCACTCCTCCACCTATCCATACATACATCTATATATCCATCTACCCATTCATCCATCCATATATATATATATATATATATATATATATATATATATATCCATCTACCCATTCGTCCATCCATCCATACATACATCCACCCATTCATCCATCCATCCATCCACCTGTCCATCCTCCTACTATTCATCCACTACCTACTCATCCATCTATCCATCCACCCATCTATTCATCTATACATTCTTCTATCACCCATCCATCCATCCATCCTTCTGCTCACCCATTCATCATCCAACATCCATCCATGCATCTAGCCATCCTCCTACCATCCATCCACCTACCCACTCATCCACCCAAAACTGAACACCTATATGCCAAGTGATAGGGTAAGCCCTTGAATGCCCTCCCCCATCACCACCACCACCACCACACACACAGTCGGATGGAGTAAGAAGACTGAGACAGGTGTGAGGACTAGTGGGGGGCAGTTTCTAGGCATCTCATGGCATTTTCACAACCTCCCTCCTCCCAGAGGCAGGTGCACAAGAAGCCATCAGGACCCAGGCAGTTTAGAGTCAGGCAGA
The DNA here is from genome assembly GCA_004026665.1 of Murina feae. Taxonomy (NCBI): domain Eukaryota; kingdom Metazoa; phylum Chordata; class Mammalia; order Chiroptera; family Vespertilionidae; genus Murina; species Murina feae. The sequence goes on along the minus strand of PVJC01031133.1, from coordinate 9,540 downwards.
GAAGCCAGACTTTTAAGCCCCAGACCAGGTTCCCTCCCAGGCTCCACCTCACACCAGCTGTGTGTCTCAGGGCCTAAGAACATGGATTCCTGCACCCAGTGCCCACTTCTGCAGACACTGTCTTCCTAATCCTACATGGCAGGTGAAGTAGAGGCATCACCCCCATTTTACCTAGAAAGAAACTGGTTCAGGCACCCACGCTGGACTTTGTGAGCCTGTGAGTGACAGCCCCTTCCAGCTGAGCCCTGGGTGCCTCACCCTCGCTCCGGCCCTGGCGAGTCGCTAACTGGTAGCCTTAGATTCAAGAGCAAGTCTTCCGACGTGAAACCAGTGTTCATTCTGTACAGTTTGTTTGCTCGTTCATTCATTCGTTCAGCAACTCTGTAGTGAGTCCCATTACACTAAGGTGACCAGACGTCCCGCTTTTGGCGGGACAGTCCCGATTTTTAACAATTTGTCCCGCGTCCCGCAACGTTTTAAAAAAGTCCCGATTTTTGGAAAGAATGCACGACAAGCTAGGGAACGGCGGGAGAACAGGAAGGGAATATACGGTTTTCGGCGGCCAAGCGGTCAATGGTGTCTCGCTTTACCAATGTTAAAATCTGGTCGCCTTACATTACACACAAGGCACATGCTAGGCACAGGGGACAGTGGTATAACTTAGAGCATGGCTGACACTGTGGCACTTATCACAGGAGGACAAATGAGTGTCAGTTACTCATGACCATAGCTCTCTGGAAGGCAGGAACAGTTTCCCTGCCTCAGTTTCTTCATCTGTAACATGGGGGTGGTAGAGAGGATCTGGTTGGCTTTGCCCTGGCCAGCATGATGCTCTGAGGGCAGCAATTGTCACCAAGAGAGGTCAAGCCCACTCTGGCCTGTCCCTAACTTCATCCAGAGCAGCCCTACCCACCCTTCCCACCGGGAACCAGCCTGGATATTTACTTGGTTATTAGATAACCAGGCCTGGGCACAATTTCTTTGATCAGACACCCCTGATAACTAGCAGAGGAAACCAACCATTTTATAGCAACATTTCCTGGGGCAAGCTATCTTCCAGCGCGCATTTACAGGGGCAGGAACAAGGTGGGCGTTTGGTGGGGAGGGGGGAGGAGGCTCTGTTCTGCAACCATTTCCTACAGACCCACCCCCAACTTTGGGGGTGGGGTAAATGCAGAGGGTGGAAGGCTGGCCTCCCCTCTCCTGTCAACCATATCTGGCTCCTGGCCACCTCCCCTACACAGGCTGGGCCAGGCCCCAGAGAAGCCAGCCCTGTGTGCCCCCTTCCCCTGCAGCTCTGACCACGGGGAGGGTGCCTGTGGTTAGCAACCGAGAAAAGCCCAGCTCTGGAGGCCAAGATGCCACAGGGCCCATGGATGTGAGTCATGGCCAACAGGTCAGGGCTCAAGAACGGATTTGCTTCTCCTCCAAACGAGCTTGTAAAGACCACCATTTCAAATGTTCTCCATGACCGTTCTGGAGGCAGGAAGGTCCTGAACTGAGCGTATTTCTCCAGCAAAATGCAAGGGCTGGACCACAGAGCTGTTTCGGGTTTTTTTGGTTAAAAATAAATATATGTTTGAAGTCAATAAATAAGTTTTAGCTTAGGTTCCTTCTCTCTCTTGTTTGCTCTCCTATGACTAGATGAGAGTCGTGTTCAAACATGATTCGTTCATTTCCTTTGCTTTGTAAATTTTTTGGAGTAAAATCTGTGTTGCCTCAGAACAGGTAGCTCAGCTGCCCTGTGCTTCCACCCCCTCACCCGGAGAAGGACGAGCTGCATCAGGTGGCCTCCAGCCCCCACCTCACTTCACCCACTCTCCCCAGGGTCACCCCGCCAGGAGTGCGATGACAGGTGGGGTGGGGTCTCAGTCCCCACTGCAGGGTTTAGCGAAGACTTAGGAAGCACTTTGCAAGCAGGGTTTTTCCTTGTCCCTCCTAAACCTCTTTGAAGAAAAGCTGTTATTACAGAATGGGCCTTTCTTTCCTTTTTAAAAAAAAATAGTTTTTTAATTAAAAAGGAGAGAAACATCGATAAGAGAGACACATCAATTGGCAGCCTCCTGCACACCCCCTACTGGGATTGAGCCCACAACCTTGGCATGGGCCCTGACTAGGAATCGAACCGGAGACCTCTTGGTCTATGGGATGATGCTCAATCCACTGAGCCACACCAGCGGGCTACAATGGGATTTTTTCAATAAAATCTTCAGATTTGGAATGGAACTACAGCACAGTGATACAGGGCACCCCATGGAGATGCAGAGCATCTTGGTCACAGGCAGGGCCTGGGGAATTCTGCCACCTTCCAGCTGTGTGGCCTTAGGCCAATGGCACAAACTTTCTGAGCTCAGTTTCCCAGTTCTGTAAAATGGGACGAACAGTCCTTCCTACTTCTCCATGATTATCGGCACTTCCTCCTATTTACAGGTGAATACAGTGATTCATCATACTTTCTCACTGTGGATAGCAGTAACTGTGACCTCACCTGCTGTCAGTGTAGCACCCACTCCCCATGCCACACCATGAATATTCACCTCTCGCCCCTGTCGGCCCCGCAACACACCCTCATTCAGAATCCCGGAGTGCGTCTTAGTCATGGACACAATTTTTAAAATGATCTGTAACCGTGCTATTTGCACAGAGCCGCCATCTGCCAGGGGGAGCTGGTCCTGGTCTACTCCAGGAAGGCCCCCTGGTGTCTCATGCTGTTCTCAGCAACCCACAGAGACCAGGAAAGAAATGTCATCTTCAGGAAGGAAACCGATGGTTTCTCTCACATTTCCATTTGTGGAAGATCACACTGTGGCCCCATTCCCTTTCCCACTCTCTGCTCTTCTGCTCCCTGGAGAGGAGTGCTCAGGCAGCCCAGTGGCCTCGGGGCCGGGTTTCGGATCCCTGAGAGCCTCACCCAAGCTTCTCATCAGGAATCAGAAGGTCGGGTGCTGTCTCCCAACCCCCAGAGGCAAGCAGCCCACAAGCATGGGTGGGTGGATCTATCACCCGTCAGAGGACAGGCTGGCAGCTTTCGAGGGCACCCTGGGCTCAGGCCGGTCCCCACATCTCAAGTCCTCAGCAAGGAGCATCTCCGTCTCTCCTTTTATTCTCTCCGACTTTCTCTTTTCTGTTCTCTCTCTCCTCTTTCTCATTTCCCTTACTTTCTGTCTCCCCACCCCCCCCCCGCACTTTTTACTTTCTCTTTCCTTCCTTCCCTCCCTCCCTCCCTCTGTTAATGGCAACACCATTAAAACAGACACCAAGACCTATACATCTCTAGCCTCGGCCCCATCCACCACAGCTTCCCTTCAGTTATCCAGATGGCCCGTGCAGGTAGGAACAATCCGGTTAAACGTTTTCCAATCCAAGTGATTCTCTCTCATCTTCGTTTGTAAATCCAATAACTCATGGAGTCCTCCTTCAGACCTGCCTTCAAGCCTTGCTGCCACTTGGGAACTGCCTGGAAGCTCTGGGACCTGGGTGGGGGCAGAGGTGACTGGTTTGGGGCCATGCTGTCTGTTCTCCTCCATCCAGCTGCCTCTGGGCTGTCACCTAAAATGACTCACTCAGATGGGAACTGGGAGGTGGTGGCAGGAGGAGGAGTTGGGGCAGGAGGGTGGGGAACCGCCCTGGTCAGCGCCTCACTTTGGCCTGGATGCTCTCTGGAACCCGCAGGCTAATGACAGAGTATGCTGGCTGCTGGGCCTCAGTTTGGCCCTTTTCCCTGTGTCCCTAGCTGGGTTCCAAGAGAATCTGAGTAGAAACTTCCAGGGTCAGAGACCAGCGGGGCTCAGAGGAGCTTCCCCGCCCCCTGGCCTTGAAGGACCAGCCCGCCTGGGTGCACTTTGTGGAGAGGAGTGCGCGGAATTGAGGGCAATCTTGCTCCCTGCGAAGACTTTGGGGGAGGTGAGGGGCAGGGGACGGAAAGGGGTCAGCTGGGGGTCTGAATGGCGGGAGGAGCCATGCCAGTGGGCTGGGCGCACCGCACTGGTGAGCGCCACGCCAGAGGCTGTCTCCACCTCTTCTGGCGAGTCGGATCTATGAGTACCCAGCTCGACTTACAACTATCAACAGCCCAGAGGGTGAGCACCAAAGGGGGCGCAGGGCCCTTGCAACTTCTTCGCGGGACCTCGCGGGCGCCAGCGTCCCTGCGGTCCAGGAGCCCCACGCCCCGCCTCCCTCCAGGCACTGAGGAGGTGCCGAGCCCGCCCGACAGGATGCCCGCAAGCATGCTCCCCTGCGCTTGGATCCTGATGCTTTTGGGAGGTAAGTGTCACCTTCCTCCCAGCTGGCTCACTGCTGAGGTCGGAAGGGAGGGAGCTCGCCCGTCTGACTCCCCAGGTCCTTGGGGACTGCCGCCTGGGTCTGTGCACCGTGGGTGTTGCTGCCTCCTGCTAGCCCTTCCCCAGCCTCACCTGGCCGGCACCTGCTGCGCCTCCAGGCTCCTCGTGGGCCCTGTGCTAGGGAGGGGTGTCATTGCGCCAAGTGTTCACCATTCTCGCCTTCCTCCCCCCAGCCCCTGGGCTTGACCTCCAGGCACTAGGAGTAGCCCCTGGGGTGGGGCTCTAGAGGGACTGGTACCTCCAAGAAGATCAGGAGGACCACAGATCCACTGAGACCCCGAGGCAAGGTACAAACCCCGTGTTGATAGCAGGGCTGCAGGCAGGTCTTGCCCACGGAATCCTGGACATGGAGGTGCTCAGGGCTGTGTCCTGAAGCAGAGCCGGGGAAAAGTTAGGGGAGGGTGCAGGGACCCTGGGCCCAGGCTGGTGGGGGGATAGGAGAGAGGGGGTGGCCAAGGGACCCCAGGACCCCCTCCCCCGCCCCCGGTAGAGGAGACAGGACTAACCGCTCATTCGCTGATGCTTCTTAGGGAGTGGGGAATGGGCAAAACTCTACAAATGCCAACGAACCATGGTGGCCACCACTGGCAAAAACAACCACCACCACAGTCATGGCAGTGTGCCCGGCCCCGGCTCACCCCAAGCACCCTCCCTCTGTGAAGGGGTAAGAATTCTGGCCCTGAAGTCAGACCACCTGGCTTCAAAGCCCAGATCAGCTTCCATCCACCTGTGCGTCCTTGGCATGGCTACCAGCTCTTAGCCCAATGTTCTCATCTGTCCAATGGGCTCACAAAGCCCTCACCTCTATCTAGGCTTATTATGAGGACTGCGGAGGAGGACAGGGAAGCATGGAGCATGCCGCCTGGCACCAAGGGAGCGTGCAGCCCGCGCAGCCAGGCGCACGGGCTGTCAGGTCCCACTGCTCCTTTACAGTCAAGGAGCAAAGCCAGGTCTGCCTGCAGGAGCCCCTTGATGGGTCTTCTTCCCAACCTCCAGCTTCTAAGCACGATAGATGGAGGGGAGGTGAAAGGGTCTGAAGGAAGTCAAGGGAGGGGTGGGTGAGCAATTTGAAAGTCACAGACACGTGGAATCAAAGGGTGCAGTTACCATGGGCCGGAGGTGAGAGGTTGCAGGCCTCCACTACAGAGGAGTCCCCAGCAATGCACAGAGGGCACGAGGGCAGGCAGCCCTGTTCTCTGGTTGGGGAGGGTGTGGGAGAGGTAGGTGGCGGGGACTGCTGGACGCAGAGCTGAACTAGGAGAGGGAGGAACCATCACCTTTATGCCCTCTCCCACCCCTCCCCCACAGGAAGGGGACAGTCTGAGCAGCGGGACAGGTGACCCCAGAAACCTGCAGGCTTGGTCACAGCACATGCCTATTGTCCTTGGCAGACAGGGAGCTTCTCATCAGGCCAGTAAAATCCCTGGATGTTTAGCATGGCGCTTGCTCTCAGGAGTCCTGCTGCGCTGCTCCTTGGCGACCTTTTGCCATGGAAGTCAGACAGATTCCCCAAGAGAGGAGCCCAGAGGGAGTGCCCGATGGGCAGAGGTGCCCGTGAGCCCTACTTTCAGACACAGATGCCGACCCCATTGGAGCTGCCCCGGCAGCTCCCTGCCCTAAGCCGGGCACCGTTTTCCACTCAACACTTTCTCCACAAGCACTTCTCCCCACTGGCTGCACCGCCAGGCAACTAGATCCTTTTGCTTTGGCGAAAGGAAACAGAGCCCAGTTAATCCTCAGATCCTTACATAATTTATACCTGAGCTGAGGCGTGCCCGCTCCATGTCCCCAGGTTCCAGAAACATTGTGGAGGACACACCAAGTGAATCCACAATGAGTACACACATACATACACACGCATGCATGCATGCGCACACATGCACATATACATATGGGAGCACACACCAAGGTTGCTCAACCTCAATACTATTGACTTTTGTGGTCTCCATTCTCTCCGTAGGCTGCCCCATGCCCTGTAGGGTGCTTAGCAGCATCAGTGGCCTCTACCTACTACCTGCCAACGTCAACACCTCCCAGTTAGGACAACCATAAGGGTCTCTAAACACAGCCAAATGTCCCCTGGGGCGGGGGGAGGTACTTTTGATTGAAAACCGCAGGCATGGCTACATCAGACACAACCGGTAGCTTTTCCGATGAATCTGTCAAAATCACCGGGCTGGATGGGTTTTATGATTCTTGTTCTGAGCAATCAGGAAATCAAAGGTACAGTGGGGCCCCAAGAAAACCAGCACCCCAAGCTCGTTTCCAATTTGGACGTTGATGTTTCCCATGTGTTCTTGCTCCTGCTTGTCTCTGAGGATGTCCTCTGGTGAATGTCTGGCCGTGAGTGGATAAGTGTGGTTAGGGACCCCCGGCAGCAAAGCCCTGAGGTGCCAGCTGTACCCATGCCAATGCATTGGCCCTCCGCTCAGGCTCACTCCGCAGCCATTTCTGGCTTTTAAAAATCTCCTTACTCAGCAGTTTATGCTTGAGCGGGGGATGAGAGAACACAGCTCCTTCTTCTTCCTCATCTCTTTGGTCTAATTTCAGCCCTGCTTTTATCTCCAACCATGGACTTTGCAATGGCAAGTTATCGTTTAGAGACAGATTAACTAGAACGAAATCACAGGCTAGCCCACAATAAATTAGTTGTCGGTGTGGGGCTCCGCTTTGAATCCGAGAATAAAAACTGGGGGGGAAATTAACTTAAGTACACGCCTCCAAAAATCAACAGTGAATGGAGATCAGTAATCGGATTAATTATTTAAAATAAAGAAAGTTATCAGCAGAAACTTTCTCCTGCTGCCTCGCCCGGCGGTCACTGCGGCCAGCTGTCTCGCTTATCGTTCTGACCGGAGGAGCTATAATCTCCAGATTCAAAATACCCACCTCCAGGCAAACAGCAGCTTCCTTGATTTTGAAGCCATCTGGACGGTGGGCCGGTTAGAAGCGACCCCAGAAGAACTATCTGTGCGATGCACTGGAAGTTACCGATAGTAATGAGAGCTTTGGAGCCAGAATGAGCGGCTGACAGAGTGCCAAGAGAGGGAGCTCCCCCGAAGCCAGTGGATAGCCTGACGCACAGGAGGGCCCTGCCATCAGCCTGCGGGGGTGGTCCTGAGTGTGGTGGCTTCCTAAACCCAATGGTTTCCAAAAGACTGATATAGGGGAGCTGTCTGAGACCCAGGAAGTGAGGTGCACAGTGGGAGGGGGAGGAAGGTGTGTCCCCGAAAATGTCAGCCTCCCAGCTGAGGCGGGGGGGCACCTGCCTGCCCACAGGCTGGTGGGATGGGGCTGAATCACGTCCCAAGAACTGGACGGACCTGGGGCCCATCCTAGCTTTCACCTTCCCGGCCTGTTATCTGTCACCTGGATAGGATCAGCCTGTGTCCCATCAGTGAGCTGGGAATGGTGACATCACTGGCCTCAGGGGACCTCAAGAACCCTATGACCCTGCGTGTGCCACCTGCATGGGCCTGGAGAGGGGCAGATGCTCTCAGTAGCCTCCGCGAGTGTAGGCTGGCCCCGGGGTGGGTCTCCATCCCCCTCGATGTTCTGTGTGTCCCCAAGAGCGCCATGACTATTGTTAGGATACTGACCACGGCAACAAAATTCATCATTGTCCCTATGGAGTGAGCCAGGCTATTTCTCGCACTGTCTCCCATCTCCCTGGCCCCACCATGGGCCTGTCGCCATCACCTTCCTTACCTGTGAGACGATATAACAACAGACTCATTGCTCGGCTGGGTGAGGTGAGTACAAGGAAGAATGTCTAGCAGAGCAGTGCCCACCTGAGTTTCAACGCACAGAGTGAGTATTGGGTGACGCGCTGGGTATGCTTCTTGCTGGTGTAAGGCCCTGCCGATATAGGAACAAGGGAGGCCACCCTGGCCTCAGGAAGTCAGAGTCAAGTTGGACAATTAAATCTAAAATGAGCAACTCATTACAAGTGGCTGCTCTACCCAGTAGGTCCTGGGGCTTCTAGCCTGGGCTGGGTGGTGTGGAAGGTGATAAGTGACTAAAACTTGAACAAAGAGGAGGTGGATAAAGGACCCCGGGCAGGGATTTACATGAGTTCATGACCAGAGAGAAGGCCAGTGGAGCTATCAAGAGAGGGTGAGGGGCAAGGGGCGGAGAGGCCAGGAGATTGGCAGGGCTCAGTCATGGGGCCATGAGGGCCACAGGGGGGCATTGAACTTCCTATTAAGGGCAATGGAAGGTCCACTGAAGAGTGTTCAGCAGGGGAAAAATGGGATGCCTTAGAGGCAGTGAGCTCCCCATCACTAGCAAAGAGCAGGATGCTGTGGGAGGTAGCATTGGCTGTGGGGAGCTGTGGGGAGCGGCTACAGGGTTTGGACAGGTTCAAGCCTCGGACTGAGGAGAGGGCACAGTCCTCTCATGGCCATGTGCAAGTCCCAGCTTGGATGGCAGAGCCCTCCCAGCACAATTATAGCCACCAGCTATGGTTGTGAGCTTGAACCTATGGTCCGAACACATGGCCCCACGTGGCTGAGTGATGTGGGCTTAATAGAGTTCAGGTGCGTGTCATTGAGTAGGATGAAAACCCATGAGAATGTTGTAAACATCTTGACCACGCCCTTACTTTGCCTTGTGGAATCTAAACTAATAAAAGCGGAATAGTAAAATTAACCGTTTCTTTGGGACGCCCAACAGCCAATAAGAGCGACTGTATGCAAATTAGCCCAGCCAACATGGAGGCCGCCACTCACGGACCTGAGGAAACATTTAGGCAGCGTCCGTTGCAGCAGGAGCAAGAGCGAAACTGTTTTCGGCCCTTGGCGGGCAGGCTCCGAAACATGTTTCGATAATGTAACAATCATAGAATCCTCGGGAGCTGAAGGGAACAGCACCTGGCCTGCCTTACTAAGAGTAAAAGTCTCATTATAGACCTGCGCTGCGAGGTGAAGCAGAGGAGGTTTCCTTACCTCAGCCCACCTCAGCTTAAAGGAACAGTACATCAATTATAGGAGATAAACAAACCCCAGAACCTGCGTCCAGCCAGCCTTGCTGGGACATTGGGTCAATGGGAGCTGTGGGCAGCCTTAAAGCCAGAAAGCACCAATCAGCCCCTCACCCAGACTGGCCACAACCCAGTGGGGTGAGGGATGTTCCTGGGGGGCTTGGCCAGCCTGGAGACAGCCATCAGCCCGTCACCCAGGCTGGTCAGGCACGCCAGCAG
>PVJC01031132.1:0-20775 GCA_004026665.1 Murina feae | reverse complement strand
CAAAGAAGGGAGGAAGGCCTCACGTGCCCCAAGTGAGGTTTGACCTTTGAGCGCAGGAGTTGCTACAGTGACCAAATCAAAGGGGAATAGTGCTGCTCTTCCTCTGTATCCATTTTTGTTCACCAGTTTACAATGGTTATTATTATCCATAGATGAGTGAGGACATGTGGTATTTTTCTTTCATTGACTGGCTTATTTCACTTAGCATTATGTTCTCCAGCTCCATCCATACTCCTGCAAATGCTAAGAACTCCTTCCTTTTTACAGCAGCATAGTATTCCATTGTGTAGATGTACCACAGTTTTTTAATCCACTCATCTGCTGATGGGCACTTAGGCTGTTTCCAAATTTTAGCTATGGTAAATTGTGCTGCCATGAACATAGGGATGCATATGTCCTTTCTGATTGCAGACTGTCTAATTACAGTAACAAGGACAGGAACATTGGGGGGAGGGGTAACAGATCAGCCAAGGGACTTTTGTTGCATACATTTAAGCATAAATAATGGACACAAAACACTGGGGGCTAGGGGAGGCAGGCAGAAGGGCAGGGAAAAAAAGAGATATATGTACCAATCTTTGTAAAACTTTATGTAATAAAAAAAAATAAAAATTAAAAAAAAAAGGGGGGGAATAGTGGCCAGAGGGGATATCAAGGCTCCAAAAACTGCAGCCTTTATAAACCCTGGAAAAATGAACTCAGCATGGCTCTTTCCCCTCCCCACGTGGGAGTCTGTGCTGTGAGATTCTTTCCCCCTTCCCACGTGGGAATCTGTCCTTGTTCTTCAATAAATTTCCAGCTTTGCTATCCCATCTTCCGTCCATGGTTTCATTTTTCAACTCCTCCAGACAAAGCCTGGGAGACTATCCTGCCCAGGGAAACACCGTGCATTTCCAGTCCAAAAATTCTGTATCAATATTGTTCTTCTTTTATATGACCAGTGTCTTCTAGTACATCTATATCTATCATACTATTTTATGTCTTAATCTGTTAGTTCCCATATTTTTGCTTAAGTTGGTACATGTCATCAGTTCATGCCTTTTCTTTTAAGTACCTGTTGTCTTTGGTATTTTGGTGTGTTCATGCTTTTGGGGGGGCATCAGCTACTCTGTTTCAGCAGGTTCTCTCAGTGGAAAGATGGTCTTGAATTTCTGGAAATGCGTTTTGGGCAAAGGCCAAATGCCAGGCTTTAGTCTATATAAAATCTGGTACATTTAAAAATAGAGGAGGGGTTAATCCCTTGGGCACAGAGTCCCAGGCAGCACAGAACCTTTGTGGAATCCAGCCTGTTGACTGTCACTCCCACAGAGTGTCATCTGGTCCGTGATTTAGATCTGATTTTTAATAGTAACTCAGCAATGAGGGAGACAGTCTCCCTGGGTTGATATCCAACAGCTAATGAATATTGAGGGGGGGAGGAAGGCGAAGAGTGAACGCCTGGAGGGCAGTGATCAGTCCTCACCTTTTATGTTTTTAACAATTCATCATTCAGGTGAGCCTTCTGTGCTGCATCACTATTATCTTAGGGATACCACCTCCTGTTCTGAGCTGCTATAGATTCCTGGTAATGGAAAGGTGAGGGCTGTCCAAAGACAGTGCATAGGAAAGGCAAGTGCTGAATTTGAAAGGCTTTTCTCCACTGTATCTCCTCAAGGTAATCTTTGGAGCATTTCCATAGCAGGATGTGACTTTCTATCCTTTGCCACATACAGCAATTCCAAACAAGGCTTAAGCTTCCTCCAGGCCTTCAGCTCGTTATTTTGGCTTGCTTCTCAAAAATGTTTTCCTGTAGTGACAATATTGCCCAACAAACTTTAAGGCTGATTTGAGGAAACCGAACCAACAGTACAAGCCATTTCTCAATCTTGGCAGGAACTGGAACCCTCCAGTGAATTGCTTAGTAAATCTTACAAGTAATTTGCATTTGCTTCTTTGTTTAATAGTTTAAAATCTTTCTCCCAACATGAATTTATTTGTACAGTTTTGTGCTCAAGGGCTGTTATGTATTCATCAATATATGCACAACCCATTATACCTTTGAGCTCTGTGCTAAAAGTGGTGTCCATTTTAATAAGAACTACACTAGTTTAAATTATTGTCTTTTTAAAGTGAAGGAAAATGGGAGAGCTTGCGCTGAGATGGTTTTCTGTTGCTGGATTTCTCATTTACAATAGTGCTCTCATGGTAGTAGTTGATGCTGACAAAAGAACAGACTGTAGTGTGAAAGAAGGTGAATTACATTTTGCATTCTCTCCACCACCCATTTAGGTGCATTTTCAAAATCAGGCATCAAAATGCAAATATATAAAACAAATGAACGTGCAGAAATTACTACTAGCACAGTGTCTGTACAATTTTAATTCTAAACATTTCTAAAACCTCTTCTAAGATTACATGCACTTTTTTGTGAGGGGTGGTGGAATGGATAATTTGAATTACAAAAAAGCCTTGATAACCCCCCACACATCAATTTACCTGTGAACAAAAAGATTCACACTGAGAAAATGGGATTTGGGACTATTTGATAAATTACTACAGACTACTTGAATATTCCATTAGTAAAATAATACCTCGTTATGGAACCTCAGAAGAATGTAATTATAATAGTATTCTCCTCCCTTGGGGGGTAGGAGGAATGCAAATGTTAAAAGTGGTAGCTATTTAAACAATGTTAAGGGAAAATGCCTCAAAACAAACTCAGAGTTTATATGATTTTTGGAATTCAGTGAACTTTTTGTAGTGTTCATCAGCTTTAATTAATTAAATGTGTTTCTGCCAAGTGAAGGTTGTTTGCATTCTTGGACTCATATAAGAATATTAGAGGCTCAGTGCACAAAAATTTGTGCACTCAGGGAGCGGGGGGGGGGGGGCAGGTCCCTCAGCCCAGTCTATGCCCTCTCATAGTCTGGGACCCCCTCGGGGAATGTTCACCTGGTCCCCAGGGGATGGGGCCTAAGATGGCAGCCAGACATCCCTCTGGCAGCCCAGAAGCCCTTGGGGGATGTCCACTTGCCAGTGGGGAGCAGGCTTAAGCTGCAGTCAGACATCTTTAGTGCTGCTGAGGAAGCGAGAGAGTCTCCCGCCACCACCACTGTGCTGGCAGCTGGCAGCCTGGCTGTGGCTGAGCAGAGCTCCCCCTGTGGGAAGGCACTGACCACCAGGGGACAGTTCCTGCATTGAGCTTCTTCTGCCTGGTGGTCAATGAGTGTCATAGTGACCAGTCATTCCCAGTCATTCTGCTGTTATGGTCCATTTGCATATTACCCTTTTATTGTATAGAATAGAGGCCTGGTACTTGGGTGGGGGCCAGCTGGTTTGCCCTGAAGGGTGTCCCGGATCAGGGTGGGGGTCCCGCTGGGGTGCCTGGCCAGCCTGGGTGAGGGGCTGATGGCTATTTGCAAGCTGGTAAAGCCCCCCAGTGGGGACCCTCACCCCATGGGGATGTGGCCAGCCTGGGTGAGGGGCTGATGACTGTTTGCAGGCTGACCACAGGCCCTTCAGGGTTGTGGTGGGGGGGGGTCCTGCTGGGGTGCCTGGCCAGCCTGGGTGAGGGGCTGATGGCCGTTTTCAGGCTGGCTTCATCCACAGGCTGGAAGCAGGTATCTGACATTTATTTAACTTCTATAATTGAAATTTTGTAGCCTTAAGGAGAGCCCAGGTCAGATTGCCCCTGGCAACTGAGGCTCCCAGCCCCTCCTTGAGCAGAGGCCAAGCCAGCTAGAATTTATTTATCATCTCTAATTGAAACTTTGTAGCCTTGAGCAGAGCTCAAGGCCGACCGGGGCAGGTGGGAAGCTTGACTTCTTCCATTATCAGGGGCAACACAAGTGTCCTGCTAGCTTCAGCTCCGTGGCCGCAGGCATCTTTCTGATGGAGGGACAGAGTGAGTGTGTGATGGTTAATTTGCATATTACTCTTTTATTAGATAGGATGCTTGCACATTCCATGTGATAGTGATGCTAGAATTGCCTGTCATCTCTGTTATAGTTATGTGTAAACCACACCTGGATATATTGAAAAAGTAATGGCATAGTCACCCTCTCAGTACCAGGTGAAAACATTTTGAGAAGCTGATAAATGACCAGAGGTGTTAAGGTAGAAGATCAGGAAGGTCTGATAGAAGGAAAGAATGGAGGAAAGGACAAAGGAGGAGAGAGAATGAAAAAAGTTATTAATGAAAAGCAGCCTAGAGTCTAACAAATAAATATGACTTCTATCACAGAGTTGAAATACAAAATACTAGCTACAAAATTCTCCAAGTTCATGAGTTAATGAATTTGTAGCAAGTGACTTCTCTTGCTACTAAACCAAAATTATGCATAAATGAATAAAATAAACTCAATTTTCACTAAGAATTTAGCTTCATTTTTGAGACCTGAGGTTTTTAGTAGTGGCATTCACAAAACCACCTGGGAGGAGAGAGAAGATGGCAGCCGGATAGGAAAACATTTCTTGCACCCCCTCCCAAGTGCAATTTAGTCTGGAAATAAAACTAAATTGGGGAACATTCCCCTGGAATTACCAACTGAGGTGCCATTGAGGAGGAAACTTACTGGTATATCAAGGACTGACAGAAGATACCCGTTGACCTGTATGGAGGGTGAAGTTTTGAGAAAGGCTGACCCAGCTTCCACAGGTTGCAGGCAAATAGTGAGGAGGGATCTCTTGGCTAAAGGGGGGTTATTTCCCTGAGAAGATGGAGACCCAGGACCTAGGCTGGTCTCCACAGCCTGGAGCACCAGAGCAGAGACCACGTACCATCTATCTAGTCCTGAGAGACAGCAGGGCTTCTGGTTGTCTGGGAGATTGGAGCCAGTAGACTGGAGGACGTTGGAGAGAAAACCTCATTTAAATTTATTTTTATTTATTTTTTTTACCCAAAGTTTAGGAGTTTCATTAACAGCTACTCAACTGAGGCTTTGGTGGAGGGAGTTTGGTGAGGACTTTGGATGCCTAAGGAGGGGCTGGAGTGTGAAGCATTGTGGGAGGTGGAAGACAGGGTAGAGCAGCAGCTGGGAATCCTGTATTCAGTCATATCCCCGGAAGCACCAATCAGAAAGAATATATGCACTCCCACGCTCACAGCAGCATTATCTACAACAGCTGAGGTCTGAGAACTGCGCAAGTGCCCATCAGCAGACGAGTGGATAAAAAAGCTGTGGTGCATCTACACCATGGAATACCATGCAGCAGTAAAAAAGAAGGATCTCTTATCTTTTGAGGCAGCATGGAGGGACCTGGAGAGTATTATACTAGGAGAAATAAGCCAGAAAGAGAAAGATAAGTACCACATGCTCTCACTTACATATGGAATCCAATGAACAAAATAAAGTGATGAATCCAAAAGATTGAGAGACATTGAAGCAGGTAACAGACTGATGTATTTCAGAGGGAAAGGGGGCAAGAAGAAATTAACCAATGCATTTGTGTGCATATATGCGTAGCCCATGGACAAACAATAGTGTGGGGGAGGCCTGGGGAGGAGATTAGAACAGGTTGGAGAGGCACTGGGGAGGAAAAGGGGACATCTGTAATACTTTCAACAATAAAGATAAAAACAAAACACCTGGGAAAAGCTAAATGGTGTTAATAAAGTATTTTAGCCTCTCAAAGGTAAAAAGTTGCTTTAAGAAAATAAAAGGTATAAGTATTAACTTTAGCCAGGAGAGTACAAATAGAGTAAAAAAGACTGGGTTCCACCTGCGGCTTTTATTTCTTTTGTACAGCTGGCATATTTACCCAAAGTTAAGAAATTTGCAAAATATTTCAGGGCAAGAATTCCACAATGATCATTACGCTCAATTAGCAGGTATGTGGGTGTCATGTGCCCTGATGTTGAGTGCGCTTGTACTGCTGTGGAAACTGAATGATGGGTGATCACATGTCCTGTCCTCAACAGCCCTGCTCAGCTCCTGTAGACTCCTGCCATGACTTCTTCTGTGGACTCACTCCATCACATATTTGATCTTCCTCTTTTTCTGTTGCCTTCTATTGTCATCAGCATTATTGCTTTTTTTAAAGAACTCTGCTTTCTCAAGATGTGCTGAAGAGCGTAGCTTCAGTTTTGTCACGTTTTTCTCTGGAGATGTTTCAAGTTTACTTATCTTGGGACCCTATTTGTCTTTCTGGTATCCATATTTCAAATGAATCAAGTTTTATACTATCAGCCTTCTCCACTGTCTGACTTTTGTATTCATGTATTTTAACAGGGAATATTGGATGTGGATGATCTTAGCCTTGGTCTCTAATTCTTCACTCTTGATTCCCTAATGAGCAGGCATAGTCATACCTAAACCACATTGTTATGATTGATATCACTCAGTTGAACAGGAAGTTTATAATGGCTCAAAACTTCTTGGTGTGAAGCATATTTGTAAGAAAATTTGGTCTGTCTAGTCTCTATCCTGTTGTAAGGATCACCAAAGGCAAAGTTCTCTTGCAGAATAATTAAGAACAAAATCTACATATTCAAAACAACATTACAGAACAGTTGTGCTTGTCAGCATGCGTATGATATTTTATTCAAATCCTTGCTAATAAGATGAAGATAAAACCTTACACAATTGATTTTTCTGACACACTGTCAAAGCTAGAACTAAACGGACTCTCAATAAATATTAGCTGAATAAATAATATAATAATGTGTGAAATAACATGTTGCAGTAAGACTGTGTATCTATTTTAAATATACATATATACACTTTACTTTCCCATTATCTGTAATAATGTTGGTGTTCAGTGACATGAATAGTCCAAAATGATGACTATTTAAATGTGAAAAATCTACATATTTAGGGGGAAATGTTTTAACTTTCTAAAAATCATTTCCTTGGACAAATGAAAAGGTCCATTTAGTTCTCCCATACATTTTAGCAGAGATGGGAAAGCGACTAGGAATATAATTTAAAAATTAGGCTGAATACTATAAACAGAAAATCAAGTGACTTATTTAGCATTCATCTGTAATAATTTCCAAAGAGTCAAGAAGAAACTTTATGCAATATTTTGTAACTTTCTCAGAACATGTTTTTCTTATCTTCAATGGCTTAAATTTTTTTCTAGAAGGATGAGGTTCTGCCTCTGTGTTAGGTGGAGTGAGCACTCCTTGTCTCTGCGGTTGAAAGCAGCTATGAAACCTGGTAGAGAGCAGCTATCCATGGGCTCTGTAAAATAAGGATACTTGACCCTTGAACAACACAGTTTTGAATGCTCAGGGACACTTACACATGGATTTCCACCTCCCCCCTCCCCCCATAACTATAGTTGGCTCTTCATATATGTGATTTCATATCCAAGGATTCAGACAACTGCAGATTGCAGCTCTATCATCTATCTGGATAATCATCCTTATATTGGGCTAGCTTAGATGTGGACTATAAAGTTATAAATGGCTGATTAACATTTTATTTTGGTAGCCCTGTTTACTGTTTGGATTAAAGCTTTTTAACCCAAAAGCTGTTTTTAGGATTCCTTTGTATTATATATCCAAGGTGTAAGAGAGGTGGTTTAGGGAATTGAGTTAGTTAATATGGTACACAAATATCCAGCTGTGTGTTTTTCATCCTGCTGTAGAGATTAAGATTAGACCTTTATTATTCCGATTGAATTTATGTTTTAAAGGACAGGGCATCTACCCACCACAAGCTTGAATCCCTGGGATAGTATTTTTATTAACTGACAATCATCTAGGATGAATCTAGAAATACTACTTTCTAAGGCTGTCCGATTTGATTGCTATGAAATTCTTCTCTAAATTGAGGCTAAATCAATTTTTCTACATTTGCAACCCATCTTCCCTTTTTCAATCTCTTAGGATCTCAAAAAAGAGGGTTTTAAATTTTTTTCCCCAAAACAGGAAAACGCTTTAAATATTTGAAGACAGCTTAGCTTTTCCCACTTAAATATTCCTGGTTTCTCTGAAAGCTTTTCATATAACAGTCTATAGACATGCTTCTCTGGGTGGTCTGCAGACCAGCTGTTGCAGAATCTTTTGAGGTTCCTATTTAAAAATGCCGATCTTGGGTTTCAGCTCACATGTACTGAAACAGAATGTCAGATGGCGGAGCCAGGGCTCTCTGCTGTGGGAGCTGGGCCCCAGCTGGGCTCCGTGTCAACCTGCTCTGCACTCCTTTTAACTGCGTTTTCTCTGCCCATCAAGCGAATGCCAGTGGGGAACTCACCCTTAGAATCTCTAAAGGACTTTCAAAATGTTTCCAGAAATTGGCAAGGGCATATGCCTTGGGATTCCTGCATTCTCTGATGAATGATACAATTTAGAGCAAGCAATGTAGTGAGAGCAGGTTATCTCTGAGAATCTGAGATACTGAACTGAAGCCACAAGTTTAAGGGGCACTTCTGGGTCAATAAAACTAATTAGGGAGAAAGAGAACCAGAGGGATGAAGCTCAGCAAAGACACTGCGGTTGTTGTTACTGTTCTATCCTATTCAGGTTCACAAGCTAAGTTGCCAGAATCTATTGCTCTGTAAGAGAGAGGTGGGAGAGATTTAGCTCTAATTCTTCATGTCCTGGTAGAAATCCTTTTGTACACATTTCTATCCCCAGCCACAAAGAAGAGGCAGCTCTCTAGGAAAAGGAAATTTTAGCCCAGTTTCCCATTAAGTTCAGCTGAGAGTTTAAAAACAAAATACCAATGACTGCACTCCATGTCTAGAGCTAATGATTTAGTTGGTCTGGAATAAGGCCCAGACATCCATTTTGTTTAAGTGCTGCAGGTAATTCTAATATGCATCAAGGGCTGAAAACTACCGTCCTAAATAATTAAAGTAGAGCTACCTTCCTGCTGGCACTTACTGTCAAAAGTGATGTGAACACTTCCAACTAATTGATAACAGAATCATGAAAAACCTGGTAACTGCTTGAGGATAAAACTCTTCTCTCTTAATCTACTGCTTTTGATAAAATTAACATTTCCCAGTTTGAATCTCTAGGGAAGCAAGATATATGTTTGAATTGTTTTTTGGGGGGTGGGGTGGAAACTCTTTGCAGAAGTGCATAAATAAAAGGAAATAAGTTAAGTCCAGGGAGAAAAATCTTTCACTTGGCTTCTGAATCAGTAGGATACAGTGATAATTAGTCATTCATTTAAAAAAAATTGTTTCATTGGCCTATTTAACATTTAGTGTCTCCCTCTCCACCATTATTCAAACCCTGCAGGCTAAAATAACTAAAAGTAGTGAATGTTTTTGGAGATATAAGCTACAGTGTGTCCTAGAGCATTTCAAAGACAAGTAATTACTCATTCTACCCCTAGAAGAATATATGTAATTGGGATTGTGGGCCCGATCCCTTTAGCTTGAAATAAAACTAACATGTTTTTCTCATTTTTCAGTCTCTGCATATTCATACATAGTGGTTTTTTCTTCTTCTGAAAACAACACACTAGCAAAACCACATTATAACCAGTCTTGACCTTGTTTTTTTTCTTCTTCTTTTTTTTTTTTTCCTTTTCCCCCTGCAAGATTCAACTTTTACAGCTGTTGTGAGCCGTGGGCCAAATCAAAGCTGAGAGGAGCTTTGTAGTTTCTAAAATTTCCTCTTCTTTCCAGAAAGTAACAAGAAGTCTTGAGTTGACTGAGCCACTGCCAGCCAGTGACAGATCTTGTAAGCTCTGCCTCCCTCTCATGTCTCAGGCACTCAGCTGATTGAAGAATGCTACCTGTCCCCAGGCCACTGATTTTTCTATGTGATCAAGAAATAACATAGGGGGAAGGATCTCTTTGTTGGTTCTGGTGAGTGCCCTAGGAATTTGTGATGTAACCAAATGTGAGCAAACTTCAGTTGAAATTAATGCCAAGAGCAGAGTAGAGGCATAGTGACGGCCAGCTTTTATTTTTCTGTTGTTATTACCGTATGTACTGCTATTGAAATTTGAATTACAACTTTATGTTATGTAGCTACATGAAGGTTTTTTTCTCCCTCTTTGGAGTCTGAGAATTGTCAAGAAGTCTTCTAAAAGAAGAGGTTCCAGTGGCAACTAATTTGTAGAAAGGGTTTGTGTGAGGAATCAGCTGTCTGAACACAACAGGATGTGACCTAGGCTTGGCCAATTAGATGTTTCAGCCTTGGAATTTTAACATGGAGCAAATGACTTAAAGAGAGAGTACGAGATTGAAGATGAATTAAGAGATCTAGTGATGTCTAGTGAGGGTGCAGTATTGTGTAGTAACTGAGGCAACATCGCAGCTTACCTTTCTGAAAGGTAATTGTTTTACTTCTTGCTTCTTCTCTTTACTAAATTCCCTTATTTTTGCTCTATTTTCTAAGTCTGGTTTTCAATCTTCCTGCAGGTTCTGTGAGCCCACTATACTTCCAATAAATGTGTTTTTTTTTTTTTTTAATTATCCAGAATCAGTTTCTGTTGCTTGCAATCAAAGATCTTACTTGATACCTATGAGATCAAATGGTGCAATCATTAGAATAAGTGGTGATAATTTTAATTCCAAGCTTAGCAATAACATTCACTGGGAAAATGTCTGAAGGTTGCCCTGGCCAGTGTGGCTCAGTTAGCTGAGTGTCATCCCATGCACCAAAAGGTTGCCAGTTAGATTCCTGGTCAAGGCACATGCCTGGGTTGTGAGCTTGATCCCCCATAGTGGGTGTTCAGAAGGCAGTTGCTTGATGTGTTGCTCTCACATTGATGTTTCTCTCTATCTCTCTCTCTCCCTCTCCCTTCTTCTCTCTATAAAAATCAATTAAAAATATTTTTAAAGAGTCAAAAGGTTAGCAATATATAGAAACTATAATTCAGAGCATAAACATAAGACTGGAGATAAATAATTAAAAAACCCAACTATAAAGTACCGTAAAAAGTTGATAGGGATAATTGAATATTGAAATTCAGTATACATTAGTGGAACTCCTTATAATTAACTAAATGCCTATTTTCCTGAAATGAGTCGGGTGCAATCCTGCTTTGAAGCAAGGGCTTTTTGCCATTATTCATATTTAACAAATGTTACAGGCTCTCAACAATGAAGTTCAATATGAGAATATTGCCGTTTCTTTATGTTTTAATATTGGATGGAAGTTTCATCTTCTGATGATTGGAATCTGGGTCAGGCATTCACTATTGTGGGGTTAAAGAAAACAAGTAATAGCCACTATATCTTTGGAACGTTCTGGCCCTTTATCAATTGCTTAGGTGACCTACTTACAAAGGATTCCTCCCTGGGGCCCCTTGACTTCGAGGGACCCCAAAGGAAAGGAAATAAAAACATCTAAGCAGGCTTTTGTTGTTGTTGTTGTGTGAGACAGCAGCAGGTGAATGGAGGGAGTCTAAGCACTTGTCTGGTTAGACAGAACTGGTTAAATAAGAGCTGGTGGGGCTCCTGGGAGTAAAGCCATTCTCTCTATACTTTTCCTTTGTAAAGGATCAAAATAGGGTTGAGTGAACCCAGAAGCTTTTTCCTGTCAGGGGGGAATTAGAACAAAGATTTCTTTTAAAGACAGTGTGCTTAGTACTGTCTAGTGATGGATGAATCTCAAAAGACTCAGTGGTGATAAAACCCCAATGTGTAGCTTCTCCTTGGAAGCACAGAGTAACTTCTCTAAATTTTTCTCTACTGTCCTTTGTCCCCCTGACACCCAGTTTCCTGTTTCTGGCTCTATTGCCCAATTTTAATCCCATCTGGCCCTTTACCTAGAATTATTATTATAAAAATAAACTCCCAAGCTGCCCCCCTCCTGAAAAACATACAACTTCAAGTTGTTGAAAAACAATGCTTTCACAGTTGAAGTTTTTATCTAGCGTTACTAGAGGCCTGGTGCATGAAATTTGTGCATGGAGTGGGGTGTTCCTCAGCCCAGCCTGCTGCACCCTTTCCAGTCTCTCCCCTCAAGGGATGTCCGACTGCCCATTTAGACCTGATCTCTCTCACAATCCAGGACTGCTAGCTCCCAACTACTTGCCTGCCTGACTGCCTGATTGCCCCCAACTGCTTCTGCCTGCCAGCCTGATCACCCCCTAACCACTCCTCTGCCAGCCTGACCAATACCTAACTGATTCCCTGCTGGCCTGATTACCCATAACTGCCCTCCCCTGCTGGCCTGGTCACCCTAACTGCCCTCCCCTGCTGGCCCAATTGCCCTAACTGCCCTCACCTGCTGGTCTGGTCACCCCCAACTGCCCTCTCCCTCCCCTGCAGGCCTGGTACCCCAACTTCCCTCCCCTACAGGCCTGGTCACCCCTAAATGCCCTCCCCTGCAGGCCTGGTCACCCTTAACTGCCCTCCCTTTCAGGCCTGGTCCCTCCCAACTGCCCTGCCCTGCTGGCCATTTTGTGGTGGCCATCTTTAACCACATGGGGATGGCCATTTGTGTATTGGAGTGATGGTCAATTTGTATATTACCTCTTTATTAGAAGGATACTTTCTTTCTAATCTAACCTTCGAAAGTCATTTTTCCAAGAGACCAATATTTATAATATAAGCATTCTAGGATGAATAAATAATCATGGTTAGTAAAATACCACACCTATTGCTACAGAAATAATAAATATGATAGAAATTTTTGTGTTCACTCTAGAGGAACAACTGTCTTCACTTCCCTATACTCATCCCCATAATTCCAGCTTTTCTTCAGCAGCTGGGTACATAGCTATCTGCAGATTTACCAGTGACATTTTTCTTTGCATGATCTGAGTTATTTTGTTGACATCTTATTTATGACTCATGTCTGAGATAAAATTTTACTCCACGAAAAATAATTTTGTTTTACCTTATCTTTTAATATAATACTCTGGAGTATTATATACACACTAGAGGTCCAATCCATGAAATTTGTGCAAGGGGTTCAGCCCCCGCCACCACGGTGGCTGCCTCTGCCTTGGCCTCCACCATTGTGGTTCTGTCTGGAAGGTTGTCTGGAAGGATGTCCACTCTAATTAGCGTATTACACTTTTATTATTATAGATAACTAGAAGCCAATTGCAGGAAGATTCCTGCAAGAATAGGCTTCCTGAGCTGGAGTGAAGCAGAGAAGGGAGCAAAGCCTGCTGAGGGGGGCTTTGCTCCCTTCTCTGCTGCCTCGTTTCCTCCCATCTCTGCTGCTTGGCTCCGTTCTGCAGCACTTGGCTTCCTTCTAGGTTGTCTTCAGTCTTCACTCCACGCCTGTGTATACAAATTAACTGCCATCTTGGCTGGATTAATTTGCATATAGTTGCTCTGATTGGCTGGTGGTTGTGGCTTGGTTGGTGGGCATGGCTTAGGTGTCTCAGAATGATGGTTAATTGGCATATTACTCTTTTATTAGATTAGATAGGTTGTATACATGTGTATGGAGAATTGGTGAAAAAATATTTGACTAAGGTTGCCTATTTATATAAACCAGTGGAATTATACTGCCATAATTTTTAACACTGTGATTGTGTTCCTATCATTATTCATATTTCTCCATAGAAAAATGCCTCTCAGATATCTAAAGAAGTGAAAATTAAGAAATATTTTTCTAGCACATGGCCCAGGGCTGCTGTGTGGTTGTGCAGTTGTGCATTGCACAACTTTAAGGAGAACCAGTCTCACTGTAATCAATCCATTAGGTGGCCTTAATGCTCCCATTTTTGTACATTTTCTCCCTTTCTTTAAAGCAGTACTTACTAAATAATATTAATGACAGATATATCCATCAGATCAGTGAACAAAATAAAAGCATGCTGACTTTATCAATTATCCCATGGTTTTGTGGAAGCTGTTTCCTGCTTATGTCCAGGCTCATAGCTCAGTAATTCCCCTCCATTCATTCATGCTGCATATAGTAATTGGATTTTTCCTTTGTGCCAAGTAGTTATCTAAGTAACAGTTATATGATACCCCTTCTTTAATAGTCATGCTGGAAAAACTTAAATTTGCTACTGTGCAGTATATTTTTGTATCTTTGCATGTCGTCTATTTTTAAAAAGTATAATTAAAATACAGTAAAATACATCCATTTTAGATAAAGTTTGAGGATTTTAAAACACATATAGTTTGGTGACCACCACAATAATCAATATCTAGAACTGTCTCATCACCTCCATTTCCTTTTTGTCCTTTTAAAGTCAGCACTTTTTCCACCCCATGGAGACCACTGGTTTGTTTCCTCTCCCAAAGGGTTGTCCCCTTTCCAATCTACACTAATAAAAGAGAAACATGCAAATTGGTGTCACTCCGCTACACCCCAAGCCATGCCCATCAGCCAATCAGAGCGACAATATGCAAATTAATCCAACCAAGATAACGGCCGGCAGCCACAGAGCTGGAGCAAGCAGGAGGCTTGGTTGCCCTGGGAATGGAAGAAGCCAAGCTTCCCGCCTGCCCTGGCTGGCTGTGGCCTCTGCTCAAGGCAATAAAGTTTCAATTACAGAAGATGAATAAATACCAGATACCTGCTTCCAGCCAGCCTCGCTGGGAGCTTGGGTCACTGGGGGCCTTGGCCAGCCTGCAAATAGCTATCAGGGTGGGGGGGGGGTCCTTCTGGGGTGCCTGGGTGAGGGGCTAAAGGTTGTTTGCAGACTGGCCACAGCCCCTTCAGGGTAAAAGTCCCTGCTGGGGGGCTTGGCCAGCATGAAAACAGCCATCAGCCCCTCACCCATGGTGGCCAGGCACTCCAGCGGGACCCCCACCATGATCTGGGACACCCTTCAGGGCAAACCAGCCAGCCCCCACCCATGCACCAGGCCTCTATCCTATATAATAAAATGGTAATATGCAAATTGACCCTAACAGCAGAATGACTGGGAATGGCTGGTCACTATGACACACACTGACCACCAGGCGGCAGATACTCAATGCAGGAGCTTCCCCTGGTGGTCAGTGTGCTCCTATAGGGGGAGCTCTGCTCAGCCACAAGCCAGGCTGACAGCTACCAGTACAGCAGTGGCAATGCTAAGGATGTCTGACTGCAGCTTAGGTCTGATCCCCATTGGTAAGTGGACACCCCCCGAGGGCTTCTGGGCTGCCAAAGGGATGTCTGACTGCCGGCTTAGGTCCAATCCCCCAGGGAGTGGGTCTAAGCCAGCAGATGGACATCCCCTGAGGGGTCCCAGACTGCAAGAGGGCACAGGACAGGCTGAGGGGCCCCCTTAAGTGCACAAATTTTTTTGCACCAGGTCTATAGTTCTATGTAATAAAAGGTTAATATGCAAGTCAACCCAACGGCAGAATGACCAGTCACTATGATGTGTATTGATCACCAGGGAGCAGATGCTTAATTAAGAAGCTCCCCCTTGGTGATCAGCACTGCTCAGCTAGAAGTGAGCTGGGCTTATGGCTGGTGAGCTCAGCAGTGGTGGCAGGAGCCTCTTCTGCCTCTGCAACAGTTGGACATCCCCCGAGGGCTCCTGGGCTGAGGGAACCCCCCTGAGTGCATGAATTTTGTGCACCGACCCTCTAGTATGCTACATAAATAGAATCATACATTATTAGTGTATCTGCTCTGGCTTCTTTTCCTAAGCATAATTCTTTTGAGATTTATTTATGTTATTATGTATAGAAATAGCATGTCCCATTTTTTAAAAAAAATTGCAGAAAAAGGAAGGAGGAGAGAGAAAGATAGAGGGAGAGAGAAGAAGGGAGAGAGAGAGGTGAGAGAAAAGTATTGATTGGTTGCCTCCTGCACATGACCCAACCAGGAATTGAACACAATCTTGATATGTATCTTGACCAATAATCAAACTGGCCACCTTTTGCTATAAGGTTGACATTCCAAACAACTGAGCCACACCAGCCAGGGCAAGTGTGTGTTCCATTTTTTATTGCTGAGTAGTATTCCATGCTGAGTATGTGTCATCATTTGTTTATCCACTTATTCAGTGAGAGACATTTGGTTTGTTTCCAGTTTGTGGGAGATTATAAATAAACCTATTATAAATGTTCATAGTAAGGCTTTTATGTAAATATAAAACTTTTTTTCGGGGGAGGAGGGTGGGCAAATACCTAGGAGTGAGATTGCATCATTTGTTATGCAGATGTTTAACTTCATAAAAAACTGGCAAGCGCTTTTTGAAAGTACCTATGATATTTTGCATTCCCACCAGCAATGTATGAGAAATCTAGTTGCTAAACATTCTCCTTAGGTGTTTGAATTTAGTTTTTTCCTGTGTAGTGTGTTTGTGTATGTGTGTGTGTTTAATTTTAGCCATTTCAATTGTTAGGTAGTAGTATCTGATTGAGGTTTTAATTTGCATTTCCTTAATGAATAATGATATTTGCTCGTAGTTTTACTTATTTGTCTATACTCTGATTTTATTAGAGTCTCTCTTTTATGCAAACTGTGTCAACAGAGCAAATATCACCTTCTCTAGACCCCCTTCTCAGACTATCCTCTTCAGAGATAAGTTATTCCTCCTTTATATGTGAGTAGCAATAGGAACTTGCCTCTGCTGGTCCACTTCTCACCTGCCTTTAACTGACTGTTTCAATACAAAGTGCTGAATCTCATTTGAATTAGCGTTTCTGCTCTGTTTGTACCTTGAGTGCCTATTTCAGAGCCTGGTGCTTAGCTTATATCTGACCAATTCATGATCCAATAATTCAGATAACTGAGTGTCTGCATGTGTCAAACAATAGGGTAAGACCATCTATAATAATAAAAGCATAATATGTTAATTAGACCAGACATGCTTCTGGATGTCCTTCCGGATGACCTTCCAGACAAAGCTGGGGCCATGAGGGAAGCCCGGGGCCTTGGGTGCCGGAAGAAAGCTCAGATCTGGAGAGAAGCCTGAGTCCCAGGTGCAAGAGGAAAGCCAGTGCTGGTAGCCCAGGGAAGGAAGGCCTACTCTTGCATGAATTTCATGTGTTCGTCCTCTAGTATAATTATAATTATCTTGTCTGTCCAGATGCTATGTAATCCTATCATTAACCTGGCTGCAGGAACAATGTTTAGCAAATGGGTTGAAGGTGTGGGTAGGGGTAAAACACACACACACACACACACACATCTACATATCTGGTGATGATATGCTAGTAATAATAGACTATTACAAATACAAGCATGAACTACCATAAGTGCGTTATAGGTGGCAGGAATTGTACCAACTCAGAGGTTTAATGTATTCTTTAATTTGTTCCCCCTAACAATCTTATAGAATAGGTATTATTAATTAATATTCTCATTTTACAAACCAGAAAATGGGGTATCAAAGAAGTTTAAGTAACTTGTACTTAACTTGTAAGTAACTTTAAGTTCCTATCCATTGCACCCTCTGCATCCTTGTCTATCGAGTCTAACAATTATAGCTGAAACACCTTGGAAATAGAGGATTTCCTGCCTTTGAAAAAAACTAAATTAAATATTAGTGTTTTAGAAATAACCTCTTTGAAGAGTTACTGCGGGGAACACTGAAGTAAAAAGGTGGAATTTAATGAGCTGTTTGGATGTCTAAGGTACTTTATCATAGCTGAAAATACTGTACCCTCCTCTGAGAAATCAAAATGCCATATCCTAGGCGGGTGAATAAGGAGGCTGATGTTCCTGCCCATCAGAGTTCAACAGCTGTTAAGTACCAGCAGTTTACATAAGCTATTCTGGGGCTGCGGAGGTTCTATTTCTTCCATCACTCCTGTCCCTCAGCCCAAGATCCTGTTGCTTTCCTTAATTGCTTCTGCTTTATTTGGTAGTGCCTGACGGTTTATTAAGGCAGAGAGAAACTGCGGTGATTTATCATTGGACTTCCACTGTAATTACATTTCCACACACGTAGGCTGTCAGCCTTACAATTCAGCTCGATATTGCATACATTAATGTTATTAGGATATTAACAACTATTAGATGCTAGGCAGAACAATCTGTTTTTTCATTAAGCAATAAGTAACATCCAGGGATGTGCTATTGAGGATATTGACAAGAGCAAAGCCCTGCAGCCTCGAGAAAGGCCGCACGTTGAAACTGAACATTGCACTGCCTCCCCCTAGTTACAGAGACATGTGATCAGTCACCCCAGTCGTTTCCTGGAAGTGTCTGGCCATGACAAGGCCCTGGAGGTTTTGAGTTGGAGTAAAATGTTTAATGCATTGGAAAAACTTAAAGAGCTGTGTCCTAATATCACTCATTGTGTAACTTCCTGAGGTTAGACGGATGCCATTCTTTTGCACTGTGGACAGTAGGCTTGCCTCCTTTCCTCACCTTTTCTTCTCTCTCAGGCTCAGAAAACATTTTTTTTTTTCAATTCCACTCTACAGAGCTAACAGTGATGAGCAGTTTCCAATACTTCTCACTTAGTCAACATACTGACTCTAATTATCTTGAAATGCAGTCTAGCCAGATCTAACATCCTCTCTTAATCAATGAACTATGTGGTGATGACAATTCTGGGAATTGTTTCTTTAAATTCACAAGAGGGTCAATGAAATGAATGAGATGGATAGTGGTAACTTAACAAATATTTACTTTAAAATCTTGAAAAAAAATGGAGTACTTTGGTTAAGTACTCAGAAAGGAGTTGGATTGATCAAACAACTTATTGTTTGATCTTCTAAATGAAAATGTTCTTCTGAACTTTGACATTATTTTTTTAATATATTTACTGATTTTTGACAAATTAAAATTGTCTTTATTTAAGGCGTCCAATATGATGATTCGATAAATATATACACTGTGAAATAATTGCCACAATCAATTAAGTGGTATTGCTGGATCTTAGGGTGGTTCTGATTTTATTGTTTGGAGGAACCTCTATTCATTCTGCTTTCCATAGTGGCTATCCTTGTTTCCATGCCCACTAGCAGTGCACCAGAATTCTTTCTTTTCTTAGCCTCACCTATAGAAAAGAGCCTGAGAGAGAAGAAAAGATGAGGAAAGGAGGCAAGCCTACTGTCCACAGTACAAAAGAATGGCATCTGTCTAACCTCAGGAAGGTACACAATGAGCGATATTAGGGCACAGCTCTTTAAGTTTTTTCAATGCATTAAACATTTTACTCCAACTCAAAACTTTTTATTTTGACAATTGGATTGTGGTTTTGATTTGCATTTCCCTCATGATTAGTGATGTTGAGTATTTCTTAATATGTTTCTTGATCATTTAAAAGTCTTCTTTGAAAAAAATGTCTATTCTGATCTTTTGCCCATTTTTTAAGAGTGGGTTACTTGTCCTTTCCCTACTGAGTTATATGAGTTTCTTATATATTTTGGACTTTAACCCTTATCAGATATATGATTTTCAATACTTTTCTCATTCATAGATTGCCTTTTTATTTTGTTGGTTATTGTATTTTATTTTTTGCTGTTCATAAATGTTTTTATTTGATGTAGTCACACTATTTTATTTTTGGTGCCTTTGCTTTTAATGTCAATTCCAAGAAATCATTGTTAAAACTACTATCAAAGAGCTATTTCCTATTTTTTTTCTCCTGGGAGTTTCATGGTTCCAGGTCTTAAGTCTTTATCCATTTTGAGTTATATACTTATGTATGGTTTAATATAAGGGACCAAGTTTATTATTTTGCACAGAATTATCTGTTTTATTTCTTGACTTTCAGCCTATGGGTGTCCTTAAGCTGAAGTGAGTCTTTTGTAGGTGGCGTATATCTGGGTCTTGTTTTCTAAATCCATTTAACTACTCTGTGTTTTTAATGGAGAATTTAATCTATTTTCATTTAAAGTAATTATTGATAGATTACAACTTATTATTGGCATTTTGCTAATTTTCTTCTGGGAGTTTTATAGATACTTTTTTCCTTTTTCCTCTCTTGCTGATTTCCTTTGTTAGTTGATGATTTTATAAACTGGTATGCTTTGATTCTCTTTGTCTTCATTTTTAATGTATCTTCTATAGTTTTTTGTTTTGTGGTTACCATGAGACTTTCATAAAACATGTTAACTGTCTATTTTAAGCAGGTAAAATTTAACTTTGTTTGCATACAAAGATCAATACTTTTCTTCTCCCAGTACCCATAAAACATATTTTATGTTTTGGTGTCACATTCACATATTTTTTATTATGTATTCATTAACAAATTTTTCTAGCCATAGTTATTTTTAATTCTTTCATCTTTATCTTTTACATTAGAACTAGGGGCCCGGTGCACAAAAATTTGTGCACTCGGGGTAGAGGGAGTCCCTCAGCCCAGCCTGTGCCCTCTCACAGTCTGGGACCCCTCAGTGGATGTCCTATGATGGCCTCAGTCTGCCAGGCGCCTTGTGTGTGTGTGTGTGAGTGTGTGTGTGTGGGCACTGGGGACCTGCCCCCAGCTGCATCTGAGGCTCGGAGCAGTCCTCCTGTGTGTGTCTACCTGCTGGGGACCTGCCACCAGGCACACTGGGGAGGCTTGGAGCAGGCACTCCCTCTATGTTGATCTCTCAGACTCTTGCCCTCCCCTGCATGTTGTTCTTTTTTTGAGCTGTGGCCAGGGCTGGGTGCTGCCTGCCTCCCAAGCTTGCCTACTGCCTATCTTCCTCCAGCCACCAGAAAGCAGGGAAAACCCCGCCTCGTGGCAGGCCAGCCTTTTCCTGCTCCCTGATCCCCGGAAGGGAGCTGGGAAGCCACCAAGCAGGCCGCCAACACTTTCCCACTCACCCGTCCCCTGCTGCCTTCCTTTCCCACTTCCCGGTGCCGCCAAGGGGCTTGGGGAGCTGCCAAGCAGGACCCCGGCCCCTGCAGCCTTGCTTTTCCGTTCCCCGGTGCCCCGCAAAGGGCCTGGGAAGCCCACCAAGCAGGCCACTGACCCCCCCCCTGCTGCCTCTTTCCCACTCCCTGGCCCACCACCTTGCTTTCCCACTTCCTGGTGCCCTGCAAGGGGCCTGGGAAGCCCACCAAGCAGGCCACGGACCCCCTGCTGC